>PVIJ01002459.1:0-160389 GCA_004024925.1 Scalopus aquaticus | reverse complement strand
GTGGCGAGAGGGTTCACCAGACACGGAGCGGGGAGCAGAACAGGCAGATCAGAAATACACTGCTGAGGGGAGCAGCGGGCGAGGCAGGAGAGGTCTGCCGCACCATGTGGGATTCTCCCCGGCCGGGCGTCGAACTCGCGTTGCCGCTGCCGACAGCTCCACAGCGCAGCGCTTAACCGCTGCGCCACCGGGGAGGCCCCTGACAAGCTTTTATTTTAATTCTTGATGGCAAATTTGATTTGTGAGAGCAGTACTTTTCAATCATGTCATGATATGTATATAGAAAATGATATTTGTGTGGTGGGTGAAGTTGCTTGCAACAGAGGCCTTTGATTGTATGCTTGGAAATCCATTTATAGCACACATGTTGACAAAGCTTTTGGTTATGCATCCATATTTTTGATTAGTGGATGTCTTATGTGCCTGATTATCGGACCTCCTAGATCTTAAAGCATATTTGAATTTTTTTCTTAGTTTTCATCTTTGTGTTTTCTTGCCTTACCTTTCATTTTCTCTTTATCTTGAAGGGAAATTGCTTCAACCTTATATTATAGATGAATAATTTGGTATTGAGTCATATCCATTTGCCTTCTGATTTCTGTTCTCTTTTAACAGTTTTTCTTCCTCTTCGGTGTTGTTAGCTTCCCCGAGATGTTTGATAGATCTTGGTTAGTATTGGCAGGTGAAATATGTCTGCTGCAGTATGTAGTTTCTTTTCCACCAGGCCTCTATCTTGAATCATAGTTTCTGTGTGATGGCGTCTTTAAGTGGTATTAGGTGTGGACCACCTGACCTTCCAATAAGGAATTGGATGAAGAATGGCAAAGTGACCCGTGTTTCTCTCACTTGGATAACTGTGTCTCCTAACTTGCCTACCCCCCTTTCCCAATTTCAGTTTCATTTCTCATTGTGTTAGTGGTCTGGGTCACCCATCCCTCAGTCCTGACTTCTCTCACTGGAAACCTTACCCAGGAAGAAATGCCTGTTTTGTAGAGATCAGTTTCCTGGCTTTTCACGCAGCATCTCGGTTCACTAGGTGGGGAGGTATCCCCAGTGAGAAATACCTAACTTATTTCCTCTTTTTCATAGTAGTTGTGATTGGTTTGGTTATAACTTGAAAATTCTCTTGCATGTCCTTGAAAAGACTTTGGTGTCTTTTATGTGGTTTCTTTTCCCCCTCCTCTGTTATTGCAGCCTTTTCTATTTTCTATATGTCCATATTTATTTGAAATTTATAGTCATCCAGTGACATCTTTTCATGTTTTGCAATAATGCTATCATTTTATTTTAATTTAAATATTTCCTCTGCCATTTTAGTGGGTCCTTGGGAAGGAGAGATAAATAACATCTATTCAGTCTGTGGCTTTTAACTGTAATTTACTAATTTGAGGCTGATTTTAAAAGGTAGATAAGTTCCCAAATATAATCTCATTTAATGTGCATGACTTCTTTTGGGCCTTAGAAGAATTACCAAATCATCCTTTCTCCCCACTAACAAGGAATATTTTAATTTTCAGCCTGTGCTATTATGCTCACTGCTGGGCATATGGCCTCTTGCAGAAGAAAACATATAACCGTACTGATATTCTTGCCATCACTTTCTGAGTGCCCTCCCCTTAAATTTTTTGGTGTATAGGATTATACATGCGAGTGAATCATTGTTTTTAAAGAGAGACTATATTGGAGATTATCCAATCACCTGAAAATGGTCAGAAAACTGGTAAAATTGGATTGTTGCCTCTAGTGAAGCATAGTACAACATGGAAACATTTTTGAAAATGATAGTAAAAGCCTGGGGGAAGAGAGTGAAGAAAGAACTAAATCATTTTTGTTCTTGGCTATCTTAATGGATGTGCAATGTAGTTTTATAGTATACTTTGCTGAAGGGATAAAATAAGGTATTTATGTCCCAAATACCTTTTCACTAACACCTTTTAAACCTTGCCCTTTCCTTCTTTCTTTCTTTCTTTTTTTGTTTGTAATGTCTTTAGGATATTAGGTGAAGAATTTTACTGCCCTGATGTTTTTAAACATCATGCCTTTGATTAAAAATTAAGACGATATGCCAGTGCATGCAACTGTAATAAAGACAATACTTATTTCCATGGCATTCAGATTTTTTGATCTGTAGTACAGCGTCATACAGTTAAAGTGCTGCTTTTGCCTCTGTGTATATTAAACTGATATTAGAGTTTAATGAAACAAATTATCCTTAATGTGATGCACTCATATTGTCTGTTTCAACACAAGGGTGTGACCCACTGACTTTACTTCAGGATCCACTAATAGGCTATGGCATGCAGTTTGAAAATCATTTAGATCATAATCTATTAACATAATGGGAAGGTGGAAGGATTTGGCTTCAAGTAGACCTAAGTTCTTCTAGCTTAATCGTGGATAATTTACTTCTGATTGTGTTTTTGCAGCAGTAAACTGGGAATAATAAAATCTTGTTCGCTAAATTGTGAGGATTAGAAATAAATCCAGAGTGCCTAGTAGTGCTGGGAGTGATATACTTTATAACTGAAAGATTTTTTTTATTACCTTCATTAATTTTTACTATATTCACCTGTCATATTAAGTGGGTACTAAGGTTCAAATATTCTTACTGTTAGTAAGATAGGCAATATTTTATTAATATAGAGACATAGATTTAAGTGCCTTACAGGGTGAGAAGGGTGTTAGTAGTGTATATAAGAGGTAGAAAGAGTAATGTAAAGGAGGAAGTCTGAGTTGAGAAGTCACAGGTGTGCCCTTTTTCTTTTAAAAGAATTTCAGGTCTCTCAAATTAACTCCAGCTTAAATGGGATTTTACTTAAAGGTTTTACATAAGGAAGGTAAAAAAAAAAAAATAGGACTCGGACTCATTTTAACACTTTGTATGCCGGTGCCTTTAAATTTACCAGCCCTTGTGGCTGGCCATTTTCTGTGCCATTGCATGAATGGTATAAGCATACAATAAAACACACACAACTCCTAAACTACTGGATATTAAAAAAACTAATATCTCTCATAAAACCCCTTACACTTTCACCAAAACAATGTGTAAAGCTTCTAGACAGAGTCAATCAAAGAAATAGCTCCTAATAGTTCCAAATAAATCCACTGTGGCGTGAAAAACCGGAGACTGGATGACCATGTATTAATATGTGAGCGGCCACTGATACTGGTGACGAAAACACGTACTAATACGTGAGAGGACCACAAAGTGTTAAAGCTGGAAAGCCAGATGTTTCAGAAACTTGCAGTACTGTTTTGTCCATATATGATCATTTTCATTTTCTGTCTTCATGGGTAATTGACACATCATCTAGACTATGGCAGTTTTAGAGACTGATTTTTTTTTGTTTGTTTGTTTCTTTCCCCCCCCCTCACTAGTAGCAGTACCAGACCTCCAGTTTCAGTGTCATAACTCTGTTCTGTCTCCCACTAGATCAGACTACTTGTCTGTGTTGCAGAATGATTTCTGCTGGCCTGTCACATTCTTGATTTCTTGATTCCTGACTTTTTGGTTGTAAGCAACAGAAGCAGATCTGGATAACTGAAGTTAGGAAGAGAAAAGTTAGTGGTAATTCATAGAAGCCAAGAAAAAAAGGAATTTGAGATCTAGGTCATGGGGATCAATGAGCTGGCTTGGCAGTGGTTATCACACCAGTTCTAATTATTTTCCTTTACAAGATTTCAGTCTTTGCATTCAGATATCTAGGAGAGATCCTAAATTGATAGGTGAAATTATGTTTTCATACTTTGGTCGGGGAAGAGGACACATTGATGATCTAAGTCCAAGTAAAACTGTGCAGTGGAAGCTGGGTAGTTCCTCTAAATGATGCTGCTCCAGAAGGTAAGACTTGATAGCCACCAAAACAACAGATGTCCAGTGTAGTGTTGCTGAGTGTGTGAGAGTGTGTATATATTTTTCAAACTCTAGAGAGAAGCAATGCCTGATTCTTAATTATTTTCCGATATAGAGCATGTTTACAAAACACAAGCCTGTTGTAAAAAGTGAACAGAATTTTGGAACAGTATGTAACTTGGGCCTAGGGCATATATTTTGAAACTGTGATGTGAGAGAAGAGAGATAATAAGCAATGAAAATATCGCAAGAATTTTGGGTTCATTTATTTTAAACTGTCAAATTATATGTTCATTTTTATCTTTTAGAAACTTTACTCTGAAAGCATTGTAAATTGAGGGCAAAGAACTGTGTGAGCAGATAGGTAGCAAGACCAGTTACAAATCTGCTGGATTTGTTGAAATCCAAATTTATGAGGCCCTCTGTGATCTGGCCCCACCTAACTTTAGTGATTCAATTTTTTCCATGTGTCCCTTATTGGTCTCTTGTCACATTTGTCTTTTGAGTTAAACTATTCTCTCTCCAGCTCCAATGAACATTCTTGGGATTCTCTTACCTCTGGATTGTCATTTGCTTGGATTCTTATTATTGTATCTCAGCTCATATGTCCTTCTTCCTCTCCTGTCTACGTTTACTATATCACTGCTTCTGTGTTACCAGATCATTTTATTTTCTTCATTACAGGTAGTGCAATCTATTGCATTTTTGGTAGTGGTTGTTCTGCTAATAGTGACAGGTAGGTAGGTTTGAGTGTTCAAAAAGACTCAAAGGATCCAAAAAGACATTGCTAATCAGTCTGTGGTATATTGCTGAAAAAGGATTAGGATGGTAACTGCAGTGAGATGAGGTTGTGTTTCATAGCTAAAGGTTGCCTCACAGCATAGATGTGAAGAGGCTTAGTTTCAACAGGAACTTCTCCTAACTCTGCGTAACAGGCCACACAGGCATAGTTGTGTGGTGTAACCAGCCCCAGTGACAGAGCTCTTTGTGGGAGTCACCAGAACCAGGTGCAAACCATCAGCCTTATTGTTAACAGTAAACAGTGCTGACAAGCTGGTATAAACAGGCCAAAGCTATTAGGACCCATGGTTTCGAAGGAAAATTAGTATGTTTTGTGCTTTGTCCAAGCATCCGTGCCATGCAAGTTCTCCTCTTATTTCAAGGATATACTCAGACCAATACCAGCTCTGCTGGAATTTACCCTCAGAGTGCTTTTTGTTTACATGTTTATTTATCTTTTTCTTCCAATGGAATTTAAATGCCAGTAGAGAAGGAATCTTGTCTGTGTTGTAAGATGTCAGTAATTTTGTTAATGTATTTAGGATTCAACAGTGTATTTTCAGAATGAGAAAAGGTGTCTTTTTCATTCATGTTATCTGCCCCAACTTTTAGGCTTGGGAACTAAGTATCTTGGAAAGGACCAGAAGCTTTAAACATCGTTGATCAGGAGGGAAGTGAGTTTTAAGAAGGAATGGGTATAAAAGTGAGTGCATTCTGTTCTTGTTATTCGTTCATTCTTCCCAGATTCCCCCTTGTGTTTTTATGATTAGGCAAATAAGGTAGTTTCCTTTTTTTTTTGAATGTTGCCACGTGTCTTTGAAAAAGGGTTATATATACAAAGTATTTTCTGAACTGTTTTTAATAAAAATAATTAAAAAAAATTTTGGACAGGTGAGTTAATAATAGCTACCTTTTTATTCATTAAATGTGCTAATTTAAGCACAAACTTAAGTACTTTGCTCAAGATTGTTTGTAATTACTTGGCACACGTAGATTTGGACCTTTGTCATTAGAGCTCCCAAACCAGAGTTCTCATCATGTAGAAGTAGAAGATGGAAAGAATCTTACAGGGAATGCTAGTTATTAACATAGCCTTCCAGTGAAAGTTCTGTCCTATACAGCTTGCTAATTCCATGACTTCTGGGGCCTGTCATGTCTGTTTCTCTCTTGTTTCCTTTAGTACTTACACATTTAGAGCTCTCTCACCTCCGCTGTAGTCATATCATGTAGTCAAATGGATAACCCTGACTTACTAAATAAATTTGAAACGTAGCTTCTTGTGTTACTGACCTCACAATAAGCCTCAGTAAAATTGAACTGCTTTCATAGTACATTTAAGTCACAAATACTGTGGCCTTTTCGCATAAAACATTTTTAGATAGTCCTCTGAGGAGTTGTCAGCAATTATTTTAATTTAGGCTCTGATCATTCCTTTATGATCTATTTTTTGCTTTCCTTTCAGGTAAATATTTTTTAACTTCAGTTTTTTTTGGCATTTGAATGTTTTATATGACTCAAAGTTAAAAATGTACATAAGGTATATACTTTGAAAAATCTTCCTATGTCAGCTCCCAGACACCTCTGGCACAGCCAGTTTTGTTATCTCTTAGTGTCTTTCAGAGATGATATTATTATTTATGAACTTGTAATATGTTGTCTCTCAGCTCTCCCCCGTTCCCAGATTTTTATATATTATACACAGTTTATCCTGATCATAGCCTTACAAATTCCTGAAAAGTTTCTGTGCTCTTTTTTTGATTGAATAGTATTTTGTTATTACCCTACTGATAGACATTAGGTTGATTGCTTCATTTTCATAATGCTGAAATGAGTAACTTTGTACATAAGTTACTTTGCATGTATGGAAACATTTTGAAGGATAGATTACCCCTAATGGAATTTTAGAGTCAAAGGATATGTGTATTTAAAAATTTCATTGTCATATTTTCTCTGTGGAAATTATAGTAATAGACAGTCCTATCAGTAGTGTCTGGGAATAACACTGCAAAATGGTGTGTGTGTGTGTGTGTGTGTGTGTGTGTGTGTAACTTTAAAAAATCTTTACAAAGCAAACTGGCAGATGAAAAATAATTCTTGTGTATTTTTTAAAGATATGCCTTTAAAAAGTTATGACATAAAAAAAGCACAGAGTATATCTTAATGAATTTTCACAAATTGAACATGCCTGTGTAACCACATCCCCACCCTCTGGAAAGATATAACAGCTGCTGTCTTAACTTATATCTCAATTCATTATTTCTGTACTTCATGTAAATCCTACAGTTTATGTCCTCATTTGTGACTTTTTTTTGCTCAGCATTGTATCTGAAGTCATCTAGGTTATATATGAAGTTTTCAGTGAAATTTTAATTTGCATTTCTTTTATGAGGAAAAAATATTTTCATTTTTTAAGTTTTAAATTTTTATGACTATCCTTTCATGTTTCAAACTTTCAAAATTTTATTTTCTGGAAGTTGTTTATTTCCTGTATCCATGAAGGCAGAATCACTTCCTTAAGGTTCTCTTTATCTATAAAGGAAGTTAATCCTTTATTGAGATACAAATTATAACTGCTTCTTCAGTTAAGTCATCATACCTTTTGATTCAGCATACGATGATTCCTATGTGAAGACATAAGAGATAATTTTTTATAAGAAATAATTTTTATGGTCATTAAATTTTTTTTGCCTTACTGTTTCCCTCAATAAGGGCTATTGTCTATCTTCTGAGTGTGCCATATCTTTTGTTAAATCACACCTTAGTGTTAATAAAGATGAAAGTGCAGAAAAGAAATGGAAAGTGATATTGCTGGGATGTAAATTTGAATCAAATAGTGGGGTGATAGAAGAATAGAACATTGGGCCTCCCTGGTGGCGCGGCGGTTGAGCGCTTCGCTGTGGAGCTGTCGGTCGCGCATGATGCAGGTTCGACGCCCAGCCGGGACGAATCCCTCATGGTGCGGCGGACCTCTCCTGCCTCGCCCGCTGCTCCCCTCAGCAGTGTTTCTGGTCTGCCTGTTCTGCTCCCCACTCTGTCTCTGGTGGGCCCTCTCGCTGCCCCACGCCTCTGGCCTGTACCCTAGCTTGTATGAATGGATAAATCTTAAAAAAAAAAAAAAGAAAAATAGAACATTGCCACAGCCACTAGTCAAGGGACTGTAGAGATGCCATCAGAGGCATTTAGCAGAAGGCAAATTTACAGATGAGGAACGTGTTTGTGATAACAAGGGTGATATTCCAGAGGAAGTGACTGGCAAAAACTGAACACTAATGCAACGCAGAGATCTTTCATGACATTGAAATTAAAAGGGATACAATATTAGAAGGTCGTCCAAAATTAGAAAGTAGTGTGGCAATTCCCAAGGTATAAAATATTATAGTTTCTTGCTCTGTATGGTAAGTTATATCATGTAAAAAGACATGTGATATTCAAACTACTCAGTAGTTATTTACAAAGAAACAAGGCATGTGTATTTACAGTGGTTCTTATTTTTAAAATTATAGTGTACTAACTGAATATTAGTTACACTGTTTTAGTTATACATTCTAATGACAGTTTTGATGTTTTGGGCAATTTTAAAGGTCATGAACTGATCAAGGTCACTTTGCTTGGTTTCATTTCACATGGTCTCACATTACTGTACAAAATGAGGACTGCTTTTTGTTTAAACATAAAAAATCTGAACTCCATAAATTGACCTAATATGTTTTAGAAAGTGATCCATCATTCATAGTCTGTTCTGACCTTTGAGTCCATCATAGGTAAAACAGAGCTCCAGATACGGCATATTTTTCTTGCAATTAGGTCTGAATTCCTGGAACTGTTTTGGCTTTCATTGCTTCCCTAAAATGCCACATGTATCACTTCTCAGCCTTTGGCTAAGATCAAGTATATATTGCCAAATGTCGATACTAATAATCTCATGAGCTACATGGTGGCACAGCGGTTGGGCGCTTTGCTGTGGGGCTGTCGGCAGCGGGGATGCGAGTTTGACGCCTGGCTGGGGATATTCCCACATGGCGCGGCAGATCTTTCCTGCCTTGCCCACTGCTCCCCTCAGCAGTGTGTTTCTGTCGATCTGCCTGTTCTGCTCCCCACTCTGTCTCTGGTGAGCCCTCTCGCTGCCCGGCGCCTCTGGCCTGTACCCCAGCTTGTATGCATAAATAAATAAATCTTAAAAAAAAAAGAAGAGTGAAAGTAAGGTTATGAAAGACAACAATTTGTACATAGCACTAGATTCCTTTTTTTCCTTGGTGGAGTGCACAAAGGGGGGAAAGATAGTTGAAAGATAATCCAATGGTGTTATAAGAAATACAGAAGAATTATAGTTCATGATGCTGAAATTTCAGATAACTTAAACATTTTTTGCACCTGAAGAGAGAATAGTGATGTAAGAGAATAAATAAATTGTATAAAAAAACACCTTCCAGCTTCCTAACATGTTTTTCAAAGTGGAAGCTGGGAGGCATAATAAAAAGCAAGTAGGGACATGCTTTTTGAATAGACAGGAATAATTAATGTAAGACTGCTTCCGTTTGCTCATTTTTTAAAATGAAGTGAAATATATTATTTTTGCTGTTAAAATGGAGGTAATTTGTTACACAAAAGTGCTGTTTTCTTTAATTTGAGAACTGCTAATTATAACACTATTTGAATGCTGGGGAAAAACATTTTTTAAGTGTTGCTGAATTCTTTGCTATCTTGTTGGAAATACCACTAAAAGATAGTCTTGTTTTGATGGAATTTGGTAGGAACTATATATACAAGTTGGGCCTCTTTATATAGGTCAGGTGGCAGCATTTTTAGAACATTCCATAACAGATTTTTTTTCTTTTTCACTCAAATTTTATTGATTTGCCAATTGTTTACATAACTGTGTTGTTTGGGGAGTACAACTTCATGCCTCCTTATGTGCACATGCTTTCCTCACTCTCCACCAGAGCTCCAGTGCCAATACTCTCGTCTTCCTTCCCCCCATCCTCTCCTCTCTCTGCCCGCTCCGGTAGCCTGTATATTTTCCAGAGTCTAAGAATTATTTTGTTGTGTACTGCCAGTTTGCATAACAGATATTTTTAATGTAAATAATACAGTACAGAAATAATTACACTTGGGCAGCAGGTCCTTGACTCATTTTAATCTGTGGCAAATCAATCTTTAAAACAAATAAACTAATTTAAAATTATTAATGCATTTTATGACCATAGTAGGTTAATTGATCAACTTGATGGTTATAGTGTGATTATTGAAACAGGTTTTCAGCGTCCTAATCCTCTATTCTTATTTCTAAATCTGAATCTAAATTATTAAATATTATGATTTAACATTATGTATAGTTGTTCAATAAGAATTTGGTTTTGATTTCATTTATCATAAAAGTTTTACTATTTGTTATGCCTTCCTTTCTCAGGAATGCAAAGATACTCCAGTTACCTACTGAACACCCTTTTATTCATTATTTTTGGAGAACCTGTGCTGAAAACTCTGAAGAATATGAAAATGCCTTGCTGTTGGCTTGGCTAACATGAAACTTAGTTTAATAAGTGAGATAAGAATTGAGTACAAACAAATAGCTAAGCAAATAAGACAAGCTGGCAATCATAGCCTTGTGGGTTGTACAAGTGAAGACTTAAGTTTTGAGGGATAAACAGTTCTTTCCAGCTACACAAATCAGAAAAGATTTTATGGATACTGATCAAGGGCTTTAAAGATACCTTTTGGACTTAAAAATAGAAGCATGTACCAATTGGAACAAACAACACTGGGAACGTCCGGGAGATTAAAAAAGCTCTGAATTGTCTTTATTATATAACCTGTGTTTAGTACACGATGTTTAACATATTGTATGATTCCAGATCCTTAATAGGTCTCAAAGTGTCATCCCTAGCATTATCATCAACATCTTCTGGCCATTTGTTAGAAATTAAAACCTTTGATCCTACCTCACACCTAGCATTAATCAGAAAACCTAGAGGCAGGTTTTATCAATCTGTATCTTCACAGGTTTTTTTTTCCCTCTTGTTTTGAGAGGCCCAGGCATTTATCGTACATTATTACCTTTGAAAAAATTGAGGTATCTGGATCAATTTTATTTGATAAAACTTTGTTTTTGTTTACATGATCTTTCTCTGGAAACTGTTAGTGATTATCCAATCCCATAACTTTTAAGTCATTGCTGTCTAGCATACTATTTGATTATAAGCTCTTTACCAATTTGAAGGGTGATTTTTTTTTTTTTGTGAATCTGGATGTTGAAGATATTAATGAACAATTTTATAATTGTCTGTGGTAATTATAAATAAAATTGCAAGCATATCTCCTTGGCCCATTAATTATACCGGCTGTTTTATTACCACCTAGAATTTAAATAGAATTTAAAAATGAGTTACTGTAGTCAATGAAGATATATGAAATATGCCCTGATGTAGTTTTCAATTTTCTGTGAAATCCTTTAATAATTCACTATTAATAATAAAATTCTAAGAATTATGGAATTGCCAGGCTTTTCCAGATGACTATATTTTCCATTCCACGCTATATGGGGGTTTAAATATTCCACATCATCAACAACCATTACTATGTCTTTTTGTTGCTGATCTTCAGGCATGATGAAGTAGTGTCTCTTGGTGATTTTGATACTCTTTTTCTCTGATGGTAGATTTATTGAACATATTTTCATTTTCTTATTGACTATTTGTAAATCTTCTTTGGTGGAATATCTAATGAATATTCCATTGAAGGGTTTCTGTTTTCCTAGTTTGCTTTCACATTTGTGAAGGGTTTTCTCTTGAGGATTCATCCTTTTCCAGACTTAATCAAGTAGCTCACACAGAATGGGTGTGAGTAAAGATAGGTTATTATTGTCTTGTAGCATTTAGTGATACATGTTTAGAATTGAATTCTAATTTATACTTTCTGTATCTTTAAGCAATTAATGAAATATTACTGACTACCTAAGTGTAAATTTACTAAGTGAAGAAAAAATGCTGTTAGTAAAGTATTGTGTTCTATTTTAGGAGTCACATTTTTAAAAGGACACAAAGTGGAGCAGGATTTTTAATTGTTAAGTCACAGTTTTTTAAATGGCAAATAGAACACTTGGGCATGAGACACTGGTGCAAATATTAGCTAAATGTTTTCATTTAGAGCGGTTAGGCTTGTTTTGTGTAGACCAGAGTCCCTAAATAGAAGTTAAAGGTAGATACATTTGAATCCTAGAGAAGAAAGAACTTTCAATTAGGCTGTCTGATAATTGAGTAAAATGGGCACTTTCACATGTAAACACTCAAATTTGGAGGAACTCAAGCAGAGGTTGAATCATTTTGTCATTAAAATTATGTTATTAAAAGTAAAAAATATACTGGTGTGTATTTGTACTTTAAAAAAAAGATACATTATTTATACAAGAGCTGGGGTGTAGTCCAGAGGGATGTGTGTGTGTGTGTGTGTGTGTGTGTGTGTGTGTGTGTGTGTGTGTGTGTGTGTGTATGTGTGAGAGAGGATTCACCAGAGACAGAGTGGGGAGCAGAACAGGTGGAGTGAAGTGTGTATTTTCCTTTTGTGGTAAGGATCTGTTTTAAAGTTTAGACGAAACCTAATTTATTTAAAGTGAGTGAGGCAAGTGAATTTAAATACCTAACTGTTATGCAGAATAATTTAAGGACATTTTAGTGATTAGACACTCAAACTATACTATTTAGAATAGAATTGGAAACATGAAAGATTAGATGTCTGTTTCTTTAAAGTGGGATTTTGAAATGATGTTTTTTTTTATTTGTTTAAATAATATCTGTAGTGGACACTGTTCTACTCAGACTCATTTTGAATATATTTTTTTAAAGATTTATTTATGCATTACAAGAGCTGGGGATTGGGCAGGAGGTTAAGGGTGCCATGAGAGGATTCACCAGAGACAGAGTGGGGAGCAGAAGAGGCAGATTCACTGAGACACACTGCAGAGGGGAACAGCGGGCGAAGCAGGAGAGGTCTGCTGTGCCATGTGGGTCAGCTCTCTAGCCAGGGATGGAACTGGTGCTGCAGTGGTTGTGGATAGTTTCATCGTGCTGAGACTTAACCCAGGGAGGCCCTGAAATGATTTTTAAAACTGGGAAACCCCTTTGAGCTTTACCGTGTTCCATGTTTGCTCAATTTTAGGGCCTATACCATTTTTTGAAAAGTATTCTAAAATCGCTCTTTGAAATAGCTGGATCTTTGTGGGAATAATCTTTTTCAAATAAAAGTTTTCTGTGATACTGGCATAGGTATGTCTCAGTGAGCACTTGGTGCAAATGAGTTAAAGTGGAAATGTCTTTACATAATTGCTACAAACAATACATTTTAATTTAAGCCTTAAAAAGTATTTTTTTAATGCTTAAAAAAGTTAAAATTTTGCTTGTTGTATACGAGTTTTCCTCTGAAGTTACTCTGTGTTTAAAATGACTGACTGAAGTGTACTATCAAGATTTTCCTACTCCTCCTTTAAAAAAAAATGTTATGGTTATGATTTTACTGTAAATAATCAGGCAGGACTGGGCAGGAACCATGTTAGGGAAATGCCAGAACCTTAGAGTTGTGCTCTGCTGACAGGGGCCACAACTGGGCACTGTAGGGCAGAAACAACCACTGAAGGAAGAGGATGATCTGCTTGGCTTAGTGTGGGAAGTATACAGTTGGGGCAACATTGCTGAGTAAAGTGAGGTCAGTCAGGAATGCAGGAGGTTCTAGCTCTTTGGGATGCCCCATTGTAACACCGTAGGACTGATTTCCTATTCCCATCTCCTAGCCTTACAGGGCCTGTTTGTTGTCCCACACAGCAATCTTTAGACACAGTTAGTGTAGGAACCAGTAGATTGTCTCCAGGTAGGTTAGGATGATCTTCTCAGAGTGGACCGTGAAGTCCTTTAGGTTTGGGAATGTATCCAAGCACTTGGGCTCAAACTTAGGGAATCTGTGAAGCATGTTATAAGTTACAAAATCCACATAGGTAGTCTTGTCCCTTGCAAACCACGGCTTCTTCCCCAGAAACTTGGGAGTAGTTTCAGGAACTACTTTCAAACATTCATGCATATAAGACATATATGTGAAGTATAGAACAGAAAGTGGTAGAAAACATAAACATCATGTTTTCTTATGGTTAACTTTTGCTTATGATGTTTCATAGTAGCCCTGTTACTTAGATTTAGAATGGTATTAACTGTATTAAATAGTACCCCCCATTCAGCTAGATTTAGCTGCACTGTAATTTGAATAATGCTATTGGAATTGGAAGATGAAAACATAAATGCCAGTTGTTTGGTATTTGTGAATGAACATGAAAAGACACATCTGACCACTTGCCTTTCCGCACATATATGATGGTAGGTGCTTTGATTTGTAGCTATTAGCATGATTTAAAAAACTTGTTCTTTGTTACTGTCTTATTTAGCTCTGTCAGCTGTAAGTCATAGATCCAAAGGCTCTGCTTTTTCTCAAACTTGACTGTAATAGCTGTATACAAACTAGCAAGTACAATTAAATTTCCAATAATGTAATTTCACTTTTGGTAGACTTATGTATCTTAGGTTCTGACATTCCAGGTCACAGACCTGGTCTTCTTCAAGTACTGAAGAGTTCAGATCAGCACATACAGAGCCAAATATAACATCTATGTTAGAGTCAGATCTCATGGTAATATTAAGGACTTTGGGTTAGTACTTTACAATTTCCAGGGAAGACATTAAACTTTTTGATGCTATTTTATCCAGTCTGTCATTATAACTTCTTTTGTGGTCATAATCTTAATATTATGAGCTACTTTCCCGGATTCTTTGACAGAGGGTAATAGTTTTCACCACGTCTCTTTAGTATAGCAGTAATATATATGTCTTTATGAATCTTACTTTAGATAAGGAAGAAATACTTGAGTTCTGTATTCTCTATAACAGCTTATAGAGTATATTTGATTTAGTGCATGTAAGTTCAGAAAGAGAATTTTGATAAATTTGTTAACATTTTACAGAATACCATAATTTAAGTAAATCTTCTATTAGAACAAATCTTTGCTTAGTAATACTCTTATAATTTTCCAGCACACCACACAGTTTTGACTTCACATTGATAAATTGGAATGTTGGGAACACCTTTATTTCCTAGCAGTGACTGGGAATGAGAGCTGTTTTTGTAATTTCTTCAAACTCTGTTGTATCATTCTAGGTTTCCAGTAATCCATGCTTAATTCGTTGTAACTCTCATGGATTTTATTTTATTTTTTTAGCTAAGAACAATCTTGTAAAATGTCAAGATATGTAATATATTAGGGCAGCTTTACCAGAAACTGGCTTGACTTCCTTATACCTCACCAGAATCAGGCTTAGTGGCATTGTAGGTTTCCCTTCACATGTGCTAAAGGAGAATGAATTTTAGAGCCAGTGATGAAAAAGATAAAATATGTGTAAGTCACCAGATAAGAACTTTCCCTCAGAGAGTTTAGACTTTAAAGAGAAAGTTAACACATATAGGATACAATTTCTACCCAAATTTAGTTTGGAATTGTTTGAAAGGGAAGATAATAATTGAAAGAAATTGTGTAACGTCAGATTGGGATTTTTTTCTGGAGTTTGTAGGCTGTGAAGGGAAAGAGATGGATATGTATAGGAGGGTTTCTCAGCAAAGGCTTATATTTTCAGACTTTTATTATGAAAAATCTCAAAATACACAAAAGGTAATATAATGAATTCTCAAGTTCCCATTGCTTAGCTTTCAGCAGTTTTCAACACTTGGTCAGTCTTTTTCATCTCCACTAAGGGTTAGCAAAGTAAGCTTTATTCTTTTTAAATAAAGTTTTATTGGAACACCCCAACCCTATTTGTTTGTTATTGTCTATAGCTGTTTTTGTGCTATATTGGCAGTACTGATCATTGTGACAACATCTGGTTGGCCCCCCAGTCTAAACTACTTACTATCTGGCCCTATACACAAAATGTTTGCCCAGTCCCTGGTTGGTATGCCTGATCATTCCTCTCTACACAATGTATATTTTCACCTTTTAAATAAATTTGAACTCTTGCATATTTTTCACATAGATTTATCAATATTTGACATTTTTGCAATGTTAAGCAAATTATATTATTAATCATTACTTCATCATTCTTTCAGCTAAGCCAGTTGAGACTAACTTGTATGTCTCATGATCTGTTTCCTCTAAATACTTTTGTCTCTTCAGAACAAGGGTATTTTCCTATATAATCTCAGTGGAATGATCAAGTTTATGGATATTTAACATCAATACAATATTGATAAAATACTGCTTAATAAATTCCATGTTCAAATTGTGCAAGTTTTAATAATCTTGATAGCAGCTTTGCCCTGTTTTAGGATTCAGTCCAAGATCACACGGTTAGTGTTCTCTAATCTGGTATAGTTTCTCAGTTTCTGACAGTTTTGGAGATTGCTCCTCAGTTTGGGTTTGTTTTAACAGGATCAGATTTAAATTATGCTTACTGGTTTTAAAGGAATGGAAAAGATGGAATCTTACCTAATAAGAAAAAGAAGCTATAGGATTCTGGGGCCTCTCTGGTGGCGCAGCGGTTGAGTGCTGTGCTGTGGAGCTGTTAGCAGCACGATTAGAGTTCGATGCCCAGCAGGGAGGATCCCACATGGTGTGGCAGACCTCTCCTGTCTCGCCCACTGCTCCCTTTAGCAGTGTATTTCCATCTATCTGCCTGTTCTGCTCCCCACTCTGTCTCTGGTGAACCCTTTCGCCACACGCCTCTGGCCTGTACCCCAGCTTGTATGTATAAATAAATAAATCTTTAAAAAAAAAAGCTATAGGATTCTGGGTTGAGAATCAAGTGAGTTCTGAATTATAGTTGTTAAAAATTGCTTTGGGGGGAGTAAATAAGGTAACATGCAAAGTAAAAGGATGCTGCACTGATAATGATTAAAATACAGTACCTTTGGAAAAGAGGAAAATCAGTGAGGAAACTGTCAAAAAGAAACTTGAGTGGGAAAGATTGCATATAACCTGTGATTTGAAGGATAGGTTGACTTTGGATAAAATATCTAGGTATGAAGAATCTATTGGGAAATTTTAAGTGTGAGGAGTGATATAGACAGATTAGCTTGAGGAATAATGTTAGTGTGAGGAAAGCAGGAAAACATAAATTTTGGAATATGAATTTATAGGTCTGGATTGTGCCATTGACTAGTTATATGATTTTGGGTAACCTCTCTATATAAGGTATTATCCGTAACAATATATGGTTGTGGAGGTATAAACTAAAGCCATTTAAAAGATCGGTAGTCAGTTGTTGCTTCCTTGCCTGGGATCCTCCTGAGCAGCAGGGTATCCTAGTGCAACAAATGACTACTGTCTACTTAGAGCAGATTTCAGTAGTCTTATGATACGGTAAAGAAGGAGTAAATAACTATTTTTTGTATAGCTCTTTGCCTTAGGATTGATGATGTTTCATCTGACAATCATTTTTTATTTTGTTATCTATAAATAAAATCAAGCGACCTCCCAGATACATTTGAATCTAGCTGTTCTTCGGTGAGATGGGACCACATGTTTGACTGCAGCTTGTTGAAATAAGTTTCAGGAATTTGGATGGTTTCCGTATATTCATGTTTCATTGACTTGCTGTAGTTTCTTAACCTCAAAACCTGTCTATTTAGGGTTTTCTGAGCAAATGCTTTCACTAAATCCTGTTTTCTGGATTTGCTTTATGGATTTGCAGTTAATAAACCTGAATGGTTACAGCTAAAACATAATACCTTTTTGTTTTATAAAAAGTGAGAAATTGAGACATGCTATCCCTCAAATATTATGTTCTCCCCTCCCTTATTCTGCCCTTCCCCACTAGACTATACTCTTCAAAGAGTTTCTTAATTGTCCTGTCCTTTGCATTTGAAATGATAAGCACTGAATAAATGTAGATGTGTCTTTTCACAAAAAGACATTCAGTTAAGTCTAATATGAATATTCACAGTCAAGTCTTCCTAAAGTCTTTTTCCATACGCTCTCCTTTTCCTTTGTTTAGGTCTTTTCTTTGATCAGTGAAAGGGTGACTATGATAAGTCACATTTTGTCTCGGGAATCTAGTCTTGTCTTTGATTAAAAGTACCAGGGCCAGCTCTCTAATCTTAATTTAAAAGTGTACTTAACATCCCTTAATAGAAATACAGTAATTTAAAAAAATTTACTTTATACTAATGATTATATAAAATTCAAATCTTACTAGGTAAAGTCTCATACTTTTAAAATTTGTACCTTCACGTTGTACTGCATCTTGTTAAATTATCAAAGATATAGTCAGTGTATAGTCACGTGTGCAGAAGGCAAGTGTAGTTAATGTTTGTTACCTGCATAATGGAAGTTTATTTCCTGGTCTTGGGTGAAGTAGAAAATTAGAAATTTCAATACTTAAAAAAAAAATGCCATGGAAATAATGAATGCGTGCAATAAAATGGAAAAAATGTTTCTTTACTAGCATTACTCTTAGGAGTCAAAGTTGTTAAGAACTTAGGTTTTAGTTCTTTGGTGGTTATGTATTTAGGTCCATTTTGTTCTCTTAGTTTTAGTCACAGTGTATCATTTCTCTTTAGTTTGTAAAAAGACTATCCTTAATAATGTCTTAGTGAAATATGTATCTTTTGAATAATGCTTCAGGAGGGAAAAAAGCTGCAGATTGACATAAAAAAAAATGTGAGAATGAAATAACAGGTTCATTGGCCAGAGGAAATGTTGGGAACTGTTAAGGAAAAACACTTGGTGTTTTCCTTTACTCAGTAACACATATGATAGCAGCCAGTTAATTCCCTCCAACTCCGGCTAGATGACCTACAATTCAGTTCAGTCTGACTGAGGTTAGCATCAGATCCCATGAGTTAAGGACTCAATACCACAAAACTAGCCCCACTTTAGATTGACAACTGCAATTCTCAGGCTGTTACCTGTGCTTCTGGTTTATTGGCTTTTAACCAGGGTTCCTATAACTCCCCCCTTGGGTTTGAAAACTTACTGAAATTACTCATACAACTCGGAGAACCATTTATGTTTACCGGTTTATTATAAAAGGTTTATGATAAATGATACAGTGTAAGAGAGATGCATAGAACAAGATGTGGGGTAGGGGCATGCCCTAACCGTCTATGCCACTCTTTCAGTGCCTGTGTGTATTCAACAACCTGGAACTCCTGAATCCTGTCTTTTTGCCATTTTTATGATGGCTTCCTCATGTAGCCATCAGTCACCAGCCCCTCTCTTCTTCCAGAGGATGCAGGGATAAGGTTCAAAATTCTAGTCATGGCTTGTGGTCTTTTTTTGCAACCAGTTCCATCCAGGATAACTTTAGACAGAACTGGTTGCAAAAAAAGACCAAGCCATGACTAGAATTTTGAACCTTATCCCTGCATCCTCTGGAAGAAGAGAGAGGCTGGTGACTGAGTGTCTAATCATGCTACATCTAAAGTTATTCTGGAGGGACTCCCTGGTGGTGCAACAGGTTAAGCGCAGCACTGTGAAGCTGTCCGGAACCACTGCAGCACAAGTTCGATCCCCAGCCAGGGAGATTCCCACATGGCGCGGCAGACCTCTCCTGCCTCACCCGCTACTCCCCTCAGCAGTGTACTTCAATCGATCTGCCTATTCTCCCTACTTTGTCTCTGGTGAATCCTCTCACCACCCCACACCTCTGGTCTACACCCCAGCTTGTATGCATAAATAAATAAATCTTAAAAAAAAATTATCCTGGAGACCCCCAAGGGCCCCTTCATTAGAACAAAGGACACTTTTATCACTCAGCAAATTGCGAGGGGTTTAGGGGCTCTGTGTGAGAAATCAGGGTCAGAGACTAAGTATCAGAACAAAAGATGTTTCTAGTGTCCTTATTAGGAAACTAAAAAGGTCTTAGGAGCTCTGCCTGTGCCAGGAACTGGGAGCAGACAGACAGACACACACCTCCCCCTAATATTTTATAGCAACAAATACATCAGATTAACAATAGGTCATCATAAATGTATTTCAAACAAATATCTGATTTTTTTTTTTTTTTCTCCTCTCTGTACCCTTTCATCTCAGTCTAGGAATATATATCCAAGTAGGGATGGATTTCAAGGAGATCCAGTGTCTGCCAAATAATATTCCAGAGCCATTTTTGGAGATTTAGAATTTGAAGCAATTTCTGAGTTTCATTTTTTGCATGGGTAGTATGCTTATAAAATATTGTTCTACCATTTGGAATGAAATAAAGTCCATGGTTCTTAAATGAGCACTCAGTGAATAAATGTTTTAAGAACACTTGAAAAGTTTAAAGAGATCAAGTGATTTTGAAAGAATCAGACTTCTGTTGGCCTGGAATGAAACCAGTTCATTAGAGTGTAACTTAGTAGTAGTCATTTGCTTGAGCATTCTACAACTGTATCATAAATTTGTGGTTAAGAACAATGAAGTAGAGAGAAAAATATCAGACTTTATATGTAAAAATGATATTAAATGACTCCTGATTTCTAACTGCTTTTACTACCTTGGACAGTGTGAAAAATACCAAATTGATGGGTATGTTCAGTGGTTATTGGTTGATATTTCATCCACACTAAACCCATTCTACTTTTCAATACTGCTTTTCTACCCTTTGAATGAAATAGCCAGTTTTCTTTTTCTCTCAATCAATGATGTGGAAATAAAGTGGAATTCATTTATTTCCAAGTGAAATTTGCTAGCTTATTACAAATTAGAAAATTAGTCACTAGTAAATTTCAAAATTAGAGTGAATCAAACTGTTAATGTCTTTACTACACATTAGGGAAGATGCATGTTAGAGTTTTTAGAGCACATTAAATTGTCTGGGGTAATAAACACCAGGGGAAACTGAGAGCTTAGACTACCTATAAGAAACTTACTGGAATGGGAAACTGCAAGTTATTTCTTATTAATGTTTTAAAATCATTATGATGTTAAATCTAGAAGGAAAATAATTCCAGGCTATACAGATAGTAATCTATGTGACATTCAAAACCAAAAGAAAGGTACTGTATTTAAATACCGTATAATTTTGGAGAAAGCTTAATGAAAGCTTTATTAAATTTACCCATTATTTTGCCATCACTGAAAATATTTTTCCTGGGAATTCAAGTGTTGCTAGCTTAAGCAATAGTTTAATTGCCTCTCAGCTATTATTTGGATGTTAGGGAACAGGAATAATAGACTAATATTTCTTTAAAACAAGGACATTTGATTAATCCATTTCTTGCTGTGATACTAAAAAATGGATATTATTGCCTGTTCTGGAAATACCAATACAGGTCTGTTTAGAAAAAAATTGCATTTTTTTTTGTTAAAAATGAACTCTTGATAATGTTTATTGAGCACACCAAGTATAGTAGAATAATAGTTACCAATTTTTAAAATTATTATTGCATATTTGATAATGCATTCTCTTGTTTTCATAACACTACCCTCTGTCAGTAGTGTTAAGATTTATATATTACAATTCAGGAGACAGGTTTAGAGAGTTAAAATAACCAACATATAATACCTAATGCTTGGTAAGTGGTAGACTCACAATATTCTTGCAGTTCTATGTGTAGTTTCTTCTGAATCCTTAGAATATGGCAAAGAACAGATGAAGCTTTGAAATGGCAGGCAATGTAAATATTTGAGTGAGTGCACTAATGTGGTTGAATCATAAGGAAATAGACCTTTGTTTTTGATAGTTGTATTTCTGTAATGTCATGTCCTGTCACAAGATTATTAATGAATGTGGAAGGATTAGGGAATTTGGTATGGTTAGAGAGAGCAAACATAGAGGAAAGCAAGAAATAAAAGTGATGAGGTATGGGATAGGGATATACTTTCATCTAGACACCAATTAGAAGATTTGAAAAATTATAAACACCTTTATAGTAGTAAATATCTAAAAGATATCCATATTCTTTGAGGCATTTTTTCCTCCAGTGTTAGAATGCCAGGAAAGCAAATTTTTCTTTTTTTTCCCCTTGTTTCCCCCCCCCCCCCCCGAACCTTGGGATGAGAAACTGTTGATGAAAGTTGTCACCGCTTATTGTAAACTGTTTGATTTCATGGAATAGTCTCCCCATTTTTGTCTGTAGCAGAATATTGGAAAAATACCAAACCTTTGAACTCAGTGAACCAACTTCAGGCTATTGGTACTTTATCTCTATGCAGTTCTCCTTTGCTTCCCCAGTTCCTCTACTCTGGCCCTAAATCACAGGATCGAAATCAACAACCAGCATACCCTAAAGGAACAAAACTTATGAAATGTGCTAATGGAGCAATGCTTATGTTTTTAAATTTGTATCTGTATTTGTAACAGACTAGAACTGCATTTAAAAATGCTTTGAACATGTTTTATCAGTATGGTGGATTGTTACCAAAATGTGTTCTGCGTAATAGAATCTTTTAAAGCTAGGTGTGGTCGTTAAATAATTGGTCATGGTTCTTATATTTTGCATTGGCACAATTACCATGTTTCCAGTATTCTCAATTTCAGATACAGTTTCAGAATATTTATTTTTGTTTTTCATTAAATTTTGTGTGGGAGTAAAAATTTCCCAACAATTTTATTGTAATTGATTATTATAGTACCTAGGTAGATGGAGTCTTCATTTTAACCTCTATTTCTTTTATGAGAAGTGTACATTTTAATATGCTTGTCATACTTTGTTCTAGGTATCTAGAATTAGAAAACTGAATAAGACATCGTTCAAGATACATACCTTCTAATGAAGGGGGAAACAAGCATATAAAATAAATATCCACCTTAGTGGTAGTGCTTATGTGGGATGTAGGTGATCTAAAACTTAGCCAGAGGATACAACATATCCAAAGTTGTAAGGTATGGTTAATTTGGGAAACTTTTAAAAACACAGTTGTCAAGTAATGCTCCAGAGATAGAAATAGGGATGTTTAATGACTGGCTCTAGATGAAGAAGGAAAAGGAGCCATACTTCTAGCTTGAATGGAGCTATACACAAAGAATATGGGAAGAGGAACAAATTTGGGATGGGAGATGAAGTAAATTTTTACATGGTAAGTTTTAAATACTTCAGGTGACACATCTATGGGGAGAAAGATGTCTACTGGGCTTCAGGCAACTGTTAACTGTTTTCAACAAATTGAGAAGCAGGAAGTTGCTCTTTTTCCTTCATTTCATTATTGTGAGGCATTCCATCAGGCCATTAAAAAATGGCTGAAAAAGTGAGTATTTAATCTGGATATGGTGCCTTTTTTTAAAGTTTTTTTTTTATTTTTTTTTTATTGAGGTAATGTTGGTTTACAACACACTGTAAGACTCAAAGATAAAGCCTTCTGCCTCTGTATGTATGTTACCGCATTGCACTCGCCACCAAAACGCCCATAGACCTCTGTAGACCACTGGGCCACCTTGCCCCTTTGTGCTCCCCACCCTCATTTGGAAAATAAAGGTGAATGTCAGCAGTAACTCTCAGCCAACAGGGGACTGGGCAAATGGCAAATGATATATGAATTAAATCTGGCATGGGGGTGAATATCTGGCGGGAAGGTATAGCACATTCTTGTAACTGAGCAGATCCCTTGATAGTTGGAGCACAGCATCCTTGTTCATGAGGTTCTTATGTAATGGCATTGTTTCTTCTCTGGAGTTTGGGTTTCTAAGCCAGGGCAATGTCAACATTCTTCCATAAGTTCTTGCCTATTTTTACCCAGGTTTTCATGTGGTAGAGAGACAGGAGGGTGGTGCAAAGACTAACTCCTTTTTTGTATGTTCTGCTGGCAGAATTGGTGGCTTGATAGTACTCTCGTAGCCTTTCCTGTTCTATACCCTTCTGAGTAAATAAATCACAGGTGTGGTCTACTTAAGTTTTGTGAGTTTCTCTAGTGGAGTTTGAGTCAGTTTAGAGTTAATTCTTTTCATCTAATTGATTAGCCTTGACTTAAGATAAAGACCCAGTAGGGAAGATATTTTCATTGAAGTATTTAAATAATTTCTGGCTTATATCTCATCCTGTGAGGAAGAGGTTAGATTTTGTGTTTACTTTTCTACCCCCAAAGATCCTCATTTCCAGTCTCATTTAGCAATTACTGGAATCTTATGTTTTAGAAACAAGTCTTATGATATTAGAAACAAATTATAGAGATACTGTTGTTTTTTACCTCCCTAGGAGGATTGAAGGGATTGAAAAAAGTTTATCTAGTCTTTATCATTCTAACTTTGTGCATTTTTCTATTTTCACTTGTCTCTCTTTGTTCTTCCTTTGCTGAAGGATAGTGTATCTAATAAGGAAATAGAGATGATTAGGGTTTTTTTTTTTAAAGATTTATTTATTTATACGTACAAGCTGGGGTACAGGCCAGAGGCGTGGGGGCAGTGAGAGGGTTCACCAGAGACAGAGTGGGGAGCAGAACAGGCAGATCAGAAATACACTGCTGAGGGGAGCAGCGGGCGTGGCAGGAGAAGTCTGCCGCGCCATGTGGGATTCTCCCCAGTGTGCTTCGAACTTACATTGCGCGCACTGCGTACAGCTCCACAGCGCAGCGCTCAACTGCTGTGTCACCAGGGAGGCCCCGATCAGGGTTTCTTAAACATGAATGGTTTGGCTTTATCCGCTGGTGTGTTTGCTATTTTTACCAAGTTAGGTATTTTCAGGTAGTAATGGTAGGTGAATATATGTAGTGATAGGCACAATGTAAGCATTTGCTGGATATTTAAAAAATTGAGGCTCTTGTCTGAACTTGTAGTAGGACTAGAGTGAACAGACCTTCTTTTTCAATAACATTTTTCTTTTTTTCAGTAACCTATGTCTTGCAAAAGTTCACAGTTCTTTGATGTTAATTTTGTATATATGAAAAATAACTTGATTGAACAGATTCTGGGCAGTAGTTATGAAAGTTTCTCTTATTTAGTATATCTTTTCTTTTGCATGAGATAACTTTTGCGATAGCCTCCACAATGTCATGCTAAATATTTAAATACACCTGTTGTTTAAAATACCTAACGGGAATTACAGCTATATAATACAGAAAGAATGTAAGTAAGAAGAGAGATTTCACAGAAAAAGCCAGAGTAATGGAAACATAAATAACCTAATTTGTGAATATTAATGGTGTAGATATGGCTCCCAACAGTGAAATTTCACTATCAAGATAAGGCACATCTTCACACCTGATTGCCTGTGTACAGAGCATAGAATAGACAATAGCTTCCTTAGTATCTTGATAGCTTTCAATTGAAATGACAAACCATTTCTGATCATCTACTTATTTCTGCAACTTGAGGAGACTACCTTCTCCCTTCCCACCCAAAACTGGTCCCTTTCCCCTATTCAGGCTTTTTCTTTTTTCATAGCACTTATTATATTCTACATAACCAGTAAGTGTTTAATTCTAAATTCTGCCAGAATTAAAAATCTGTGAGGGCAAGAACATTTATTTACTGATGTATTTTAATATGTTTTGTTTCATTGTTGGTCAAGTACTTATGTTTAGATTAGCAGTGTCTAGCAGAGAGATTAGTAAAATCCTTCCTTTCACCCCTCCCCCTTTCCCTTTTCCCTTTCTCTAGAATTGTTTGTTGAAGGATAAATGTTACAGTAAGTAAACAAACAAGCACCCTACCATTTCACTTGATTTACAGATAAACATAGACTTTAAATAACACTGCTCCCTGGTCTTCTGAAGGAGAATCTGTTTTTCTTCTTGGTTTGTCTTAACTAAACTAATGCATAACTAATGGAAACATTCATTTATAGCATTGAGATCTTTGTTGTTGATGGCATCTTTGGTTGCTTTGATATTAAAGAACTGTGAAAAGAAAACTGATTTCCTGTTTAAGTGTAATTCTTTCTATAGTTTTAAGAACTAGTTTTACTTTTTTTAAAAGATCTATTTTATTTATGCATACATGATGAACTGATGTGTAGGCCAGAGGTCCGGGGGGGGGTGGTGGTGGTGGTGGTGGTGGTGGTGAGAGGATTCACCAGAGACAGTGGGGAGCAGAACAGGCGGATTTGCTGAGATACACTGCTGAGGGGAGCAGCTGGCGAGACAGGACAGGTCTGCTGAGCCATGTGTCTTAGCTCCCTGGCCTGGGATTGAACTCATGCCACAGTGACTGGTGATAGCTTGATAATGCTGAGACTTTAACCCCTGTGCCATCAGGGAGACCGAGGAACTAGTTTTAAAAAAAAAACAAAACAGCTACACTATTTATATTTACTGTTACTTTCCCAGGTTCATCTGTGAACTCTATTATGATTTAAAATTGTTATAGAAATGATTTTTGGTGTTCAGTTGTCATTAACCATGTCAGTACGCTAAAATACAAGTTCATTTCTCTTTATTTTAAAAGTATTTAAATAATATTTTATTTTAAAGTAGGTATTTTAAAAATACTTCACTTTTCACTACCTTGCTGAGTATTACTTAGTATTGGCAAAACTATGACCATTGTTTTTTCTTGCTTCCATTTTGTCTGGCCAAGGGGGTGTATTTCCAGGATCATTCTGTTATTTCTGTGCCTTCATTGTTTTCTTTGTTGTTTATATATTTTTAAACATACTTCTCATTGCTGTTTTTATAATCTTGTGTTAAGTCATAGTGGGTTTTTTTTTGCTATCTTTCAGTATTATACTATTTTTTAAAATTAAAATTGTTTTCTTACGTTGTTGTAATCCCCATAGTTCTCCTGCCACTATGTCACCTGTGACCCATCACCATATTCTCTTGTGTTCATCCCTCCCCTGTTTTGTACCCCCTTCCACTCCCTCCTTTGCCATATGTCTCAGTTCTATAGTTAGCTTGCTAGTTTTGACTTTTTCTTGACCTGTTGTTTAGTTTCTCTATATTCCACATGTAAGCAAGAGCATCCAGTATATTTTTCCTTCTAATTTCAGCTAGCATAATCCCTTCCAGCTGCATCCATGTTGCTGTAAATGGCATGAGTTTGTCTATTTTGATTGCTGAATAGTATTCCATTGGTAAATATACCACCACTTTTTGATCCATTCGTCTATTTTGGGTCATTCAGTTTGTCTCAGTATCTTGGCTATTGTAAATAGTGCTACTATGAACATAGGAGTGCAGGTTTCCTTTCAAATTAGTGTTTTTGTGTCCTTTGGGTAGATTACTAGGAGGGGAATCACTAGATTATGTGGTAGATCAATTTTTAGTAATTTGTGGAACCTCCATACAGCTTTCCATAGTGACTGGGCCAGTTTACATTCCCAGCAACAGTGTAAGAGGGTTCCTTTATCTTACATACTCTCTAGCATTTGTTCTTTTTTCTTTTTTTAAATGTGGGGTCATTCTTACTGGAGTGAGGTGGTATCATTGAGGTTTGGAATTGTCTTTTGCTGTACAGAAGTTTTTAGTTTGATGTAGTCCCAGGTGTTTATCTTCTTTGTTTTCCTTGCTTCTAGAGAATTCTCAAAGATGCCTCTGAGGTGTATGTCCTGGAGTGTTTTGCCTATGTTTTCTTCTATATTTTATGGTGTCAGGCCTTACATTCAAGTGTTTTTTTAATCCATTTTGAATTGATTTAGGTATATGATGTGTAGTAGTCTAGTTTTTTTTTTTTTTTTTTTGCAAATTGCAGTCCTGTTTTCCCAACACCATTTACTGAAGAGGCTTTCCTTGTTCCACTGTATGTTCTTCGCTCCTCTGTCATTAATTTAGTTGACCAATATATGTGTGGGCGTTACACTGTTTTTAACTCCTTTCTTCCCTTTAATGCTACGTAAGTTAAAGTTACAATTAGTTAAAATTTATTAGTATTAATACTGTGTGAAAACATCTTTAGGGATTTAATCAGATTAATCCTCACTTTAAAATCAGGATTTATTTTTTATAATAAGCCCAATTTTCTCTTCATACTTAAACTAAACACCATTTCTGCAGAGTGTAGCATTTTATAATAATCCTCATTTTACAGAATGAGATCTTAGGGTTATATGGGTCATGGTGTGAAAAAGCTGAGTTTTTAAACAAAGACTAGAAAGCTTTTATTCACTCTTATTTCTTCCCTTACTGCCTTTTTTCAAAAAAAGATTTATTTATGCATACAGCTGGGGTACGGGGCCAGAGGTGTGTGGTGGCAAGAGGGTTCACCAGAGACAGAGTGGGGAGCAGAACAGGCAGATCCACCGAAATACACTGCTGAGGGGAGCAGCGGGCGAGGCCGAAGAGGTCTGCTGCTCCATGTGGAAATCTCCCTGGCCGGGCGTCGAACTCACATCACAGCTGCCAACAGCTCCACAGCACGATGCTTAACCTGCTGCACCACCAGGGATGCCCCCCTTATTGTCTTTTGAATGCGTGAAGATGGCAAAGAATTATTTAAGTTTGCATGGTCTTACTTTTCCGACCAGGCTTCATGTTTACATATCAGAAAGGTCACATAAAATTAATATGCCTGAATACCTTAGACAGTTTCCTTCTCATAGAATGGTTGTATAGTTTGAAGGGAATATTTGAGCAATTTCCATTAGATTTTTTATTTTTAATGTCTTTGCCTCATTTAACTTTGCTGAAAGCTTTATGCTCCCTCCTGAACTAATACAATTTTTGGTGGTGGTCTTGGGGACTACTTTAGGGCAAGGTATGGCGCCCCCCCCCCCCACGCAGAGAGAGAGAGAAAGAGAAGTTTTACTGGAAACAGTAATACCCCATCATTTATGTATTGTCTGTGACTGGTTTGCACTACATAATAGTAGAGTTGAGTTGTAACAGTGATCATGTGACCTGCAAAACCCAAACTAGTAACATTTTTGGCCACACCCTAGACTATTTCATAGCAATGAATGAAAATAAGTTGGGGCTGTTGTATTTATATATATAGTCCCAGTTAGTGCTTTATTATAATTTGGGTAATGGACAGGGAGAGGAGGAACAGTGTTTTGTATTGAAGTAAATAAACAAGAATTACTCAAGAAAAGGCAGTTGTCTTTTTGTTATCCATGGGGAAGGGGGAGAGAGAGAGCCATTTCCCTGGTAAAGAACTGAGTCTTCTCAGAGGAGAGTGATACTTTTTATTTATAGATATTGTTTAAAATGATTGCATTTGAATTCTATGTTAGGTAGTGTTTAGCATTTTATAAACAAAAAGTTTTCAATTCTGTTAACAGTGTGTTTCACAGATGAGGAAACTGAGGTTAAGTAACTTATGTAACCTGCTCATTTTCTGAGTCTGGAATCTACTACCCATGTACAATAATATGGCTTCTCTTTTTTCCTAATTTGTCCTGATGGAGTCTAATTTGTACAAAGGCGCCATAGCTTTTGGTGGCCCTGATAGCCCACCCGGATGCTGAGTAAACAGGGCAAATGTACAAACCCCTCTATGCTAACTTCCTTGTTGAGTGCTAGGTCCAGGTTTTGTTTGAACATTTTCTTTGATTTTTGTGACAGATTTCTATTACAGTCAGCAGGAAATAAAAATCTTTCTCAAACTTTTACCTATTAAAATTTTGTCATACACAGTCAAGTCTCATTTGATCATTCTCTTTATCTAACTGTACGTATTAGTAATGTTCCTTTTTAATGCTGTTTTTTTTTTATTTTGCTGTCTTTTGGGTCTATTTCTATCTTAAGAATTCCTCAAAATTGTCCGTCTTTTTGTGAAATTTATCTTCTTTCTTATTGTTAATCTTAGAATCAAATTAGTTTTAATTATTCTTGATGTAGTGTGTTTCCCACTCTTGTTTTGAGAACCACTTTTGTAATGCTAGCATATGAAAGAAAAGATCCTTCTGTGCTCCCTTCCCCCTAATAGAGTATAATTAGAATTTGACTAGTAAAATTTTCCATCGTGCACTTTTCTGCCATATAGTCTAGTGGTTCTCAAATCCTATTTTTAATAGAATCACCTGGGGGAGCCTTTAAATGCAATCGATAATACAGATTCTGAGACCTTTTAAATCTGAGAGAGGAACCCATTGTGTCACAGATTAGAATCTGGAAAGGGATTTCTGTAAGACAGAGTTAATCAAAGACACCTCATTCCTGCCCAAACTGTTTTCAGTTTCTACTGGGAATATATTGTTCAGCAGAATGATTTTGTTGTGCTAACCTAGTTATTCAAATTCTTGATCTCTAGGTTTATTCCATCTTTGGGAAGAGGGTGAGAAACCAAATGAGATCTAGGGATTATATCAGTCGTCTCTCTCTCCCCCCAGCCCCCCATGTGTTAAGTGCTAAGGTAACTGTGTTCTTAGATACATTTGAAGTAGGGGAAGGTGTTTTTTCCCCCACATCCAGTTGTTTCAGAGATCCTTAAG
Organism: Scalopus aquaticus; assembly: GCA_004024925.1. NCBI lineage: Eukaryota > Metazoa > Chordata > Mammalia > Eulipotyphla > Talpidae > Scalopus > Scalopus aquaticus. The sequence continues at coordinate 130,508 of PVIJ01002459.1, read as the reverse complement.
TTGCTCCTGCTGTCTCCTGACAGCCTTCTACTTGTTTCTTCCTCCCAAACTACTTATGAAAAAAGGGTTAGCTGTTACAGTAACTTTGTTAATTGCATCATTAATTTAATAACAGCTTTTTGGAAGAGAAAAAGAAATGTCGTTATACGTTTTTGATGTAGTCGCTCTCTTTTTGTAAAGGAACTGACAATATACGTTTAAATGTTTTTGTGGCTTTTTTTGGTATCACAAACTGAAGTTAAGTGTAAGCCTTTTCTCATGTTCAAATTCTCTATCACTAAAAGCTAGTGAACTGGAAACTTTTGGGTAGATGGTATGTCTCAAAAATAAACCTGACTTTCAGTAACACTAGAAACTGCTGAAACCAAACTTTAATTTAAAAAAGCTTAGTGGCCGAGTATAAGAGTTTGTGGTTTCTATTCTCTTTAATTGCACTGCTTATTCTCTGACAGGCAAATTTTGTGGTGCTTGATAGTATTTTGTTTTATTCCTCCACTGTATTTTTTTTTTTTTTGGTGTACATTTAAAAATTCAATCACATGTGATATACTACCAGTGATACTAACTCAACTGAGGGTTAGACACCAGTGCATGTTTTAAATTGTAATTTTTGTGCGATTGTGTTCTTTCACATTTTATTTTTAGAAAATTGGGATTGTAGTATACAACATTTGAACCCACTTTTCCTAAGTTACTTAAATAACGAAGGGACCTGGAAATCATAGGTAGTGATGGCAGAACTGTTAGTTCTAACTACTTTGCCTTTAGCCTTTTGAGTTTGATTTCAGGTCAGTTTCATTAAGATATCTCTTCTGTTAAAGTGTCTTCCTTTTATTCTGTTTGTCTCTCTGTCTCTCTGATCCTCTCTCTCTGTCCCTCCTCTCTTCTTCTCTCCCTCTCTCCTTTCTTCCTTCCTCCCTTGATCCCTAACCCTCCCCTTTCATTGATTAGGCATTTTTATTTTCTTATGTTCTTTTTTGTACGATATTTGATTTCTCCTGTCAGGCATAGTAATCACCGTGTCTCCCACCACCACATCACCTGTGAACCACTACCATAGTCTTTTTTGCATTTTCCTCTCCTGTTTAGACCATTCTGCTTTCCTCTTCCCTGCTGTATGCCTCAGATCTATAGTTAACCTACAAGTTTTATCTGTCTTTCTTTTTAAAACTCTTTGGTTTCCCTGTATTACTCCTATAAGTGAAACCATCTGATAATTTTCATTTTTCTTCTGACTTATTTCACTGACCATATTTCCTTCTAGCTCTATCCATGTTGCTACGAATGACATGAGTTTATCGTTTTTGATTGCTGAATAGTATTCCATTGTTTATCTATACCACATCTTGATAAGCTCATCAGTTTTGGGGGGGGATTTAGGTTGTTTCCATATCTTAGCTCCACAGCACAGTGCCCAACTGCTGTGCCACTGGGGAGGCCCTCTAGCCATATTTTGACTGGGTTGTCTGCTTTGTTTTTGTTGAGTTGTGTAAGCTCTTTGTAGATCTTTGATATCAGTCTCTTATTGGTTGTATGGAGTGCAAATATTTTCTCCCAATCTGTGGATTAGCTCTTCGTTTTGGTTATTGTCTCTTTTGCTGTACAGAAGCTTTTTATTTTTAGTTTGATGTAGTCCCAGCTGTTTATCCTTTCCTTCATATTCTTTGCTTTTGGGCATGAGTTCTCAAAGATGTTTCTGAGATGTATGTCATGGAGTGTTCTGCCTGTGTTTTCTCCTATATATTTTATGGTTTTTGGTCTTACATTCAAATCTTTTATCCATTTTGAGTTGGTTGTTGTTAATGTGTGAGGTAGTAATCTAGTTTCATTCTTTTGCGTGTAGCAGTCCAGTTTTCCCAGCACCATTTATTGAAGAGATATTTCCAGCATTCTTTGCTCCTTAGTCATAGATTAGTTGACCATATATGTGTGGCTTTATTTCTAGGTCTTCAATTCCATTTGTCTGTGTGTCTGTTTTTGTACCGTTTTAGTACCATGCTGTTTTAATTACTGTGGCTTTGTAGTATAGTTTGAAGTTGGGAGTGTAATGCCACCACTCTTCTCCCTTTTAGTCAGGAGAGCTTTGGCTACTTGAGGTTTTTTTGTGATCCCATATGAATTTCAACAATATTTCTTTGAAGAATGCCATTAGATTTTTATTGGAATTACATTGAATCTGTAAATTGCTTTCAGTAGGATGGCCATTTTGATAATGTTAATTTTTCGGATCCATGAGCAGGGAATGTCTTCATTTCTTTTTGTCTTCTATTTCTTTTAACAATGTTTAGTAATTGTCTTTGTATAAGTCTTTGATCTCCTTTGTTAGGTTTATTCCCAGGCATTTAATTTTTTTGGTACAGTTGTAAATGGGATTTACAGTTGTAAATCTTCAGACTGATTGTTTGCATGTAAGAGTACTACTGATTTTTGTGTGTTGATTTTATAACCTGCTACTTTACTGAATTGGTTTATTGTTTTAAATAGTTTTTCTGTAGAGTTTTTATATACTATTATCATCTTCAAGCCGTGATAGTTTTACTCCTTTTTCTATTTGAACTCCTTGTATGTCTTTCTCTTGCCTAATTGCTCTAGCTAGGACTTCTAGTATTGAAAAACAGTGGTGAGAGTGGACGTCCTTGTCTTGTTCCAGATCTTAAAGGGATCTTCTTCCCCTTTTCAACTCACTTCATCTTCTTACCATAGAAACTATTATTACCTGTGTGTGATTCTGTGAGAAATGAGAATGGGGTAAGGATGGCACAGGCTTTAATGCTTTAAGATTTTAGTACAAATACAGTATGTTCTTAGTGCCAGGTTGAAGAAGTCAACTACTAGTCATTTCTGTGAAATGGGTCACTGGAATTGAGAAGATTCAGTTGAAACTCTTGATTCACAAATATATTCCTTTTAATTTGTTCCAGCATGAGATAATTTATTGTGCTTTCAAGAATTTGATAAACAATTTAATTTGAACTTTGTGACTTTTCTTTTGTCCCGTTTATGTAATAAAATCTTTCTAAGCAGCTTAATTATGGCAGACTTGCTGTATTTTTCTCTTGGTTCTTTGGATGTTTTCTCAAATACTCCAACTTAAAAGAGCTTTTTTTTTAAAAACTTTTTTTTTTTTTAAAGGATTCCAGGATACTTTCTGATTTGTTACTGGTCACTAGGTTCTGCTTTAGCTGATGCTACATTAAATTATAAGAGAGTTTACAATTTGATCTTACTTTTTACTGGAAAATATACCATAATCCATTAGCTTTCTAAAGAAATCTTCAGATCAAATACATTTACTTTTAGAGGTGGTAGAGTAATATTTTTAAAGATCAGTCAAAACATACAGTTGTGCTGTTTTATAGAATTTTACGTTTTAAAAATAATCCTCCTAATTATGTGAAAGTGGTAGATTTTAGATGTCTGCTAAGTCAGCAGTGGTTTGCTGAGATCCCATTTAAAATTGATACTCCATTTATTTTAGCTAAAGTGTTCTAAAATACCGATTCTAAACAAAAGCTTTTTGTTTAGAGACAAAACCAAATTCTGCAAATAGTTATTTCATTACAAAAAGAAAAAAATGTGCTTAGTTTATATAGCACACAAAGTAGTTGGTAAATTTTGTGTTCATTTCATCTGATTGATCACTTGCACTTCAGTTTTTTTTTAATGCTAGAAGTCAACCTTTATTGTCCATTTCCTGGAAGTGACACTAACATTATTAGTATTAGCAGGTGTTCCTAAGCATTTTTAAATTAAAAATTTACTGTCAATCTATTCCTTACCAATGTGATTTTTGCCATGTTTCACTTTCCTACTGTTGTATTTTCAAATACATATGTGCTTATTCCTACACATGTAGATAATGTATTAACATGTATATTTTCAGAACTGTTATGTTCATGGTGCTATTTTTAGTTCTGTAGTGTGGATGACAAGATGAACAAATCGGTTGTGGTGTTAGTGTCTGAAAGGGGAGGTATGATAAGACAATAGTCACTATACAGTTTGTGGTTAAAGAGGTGCGTGTTGAGGAGGCTCATATTTCTCATTTTAAATTGTGAGGTGAATGATCCAGCAAGGAAATTAATTTGGGCTGCATCTTGAAAGAAGAGATGGACTAGATTTGTAGAACTTAGTAAGGACATTTCTGGTAGAGGAATAAGCATTGTCATGACTTCCAGAGAACAGTGAGGCAGTGTCATCTGCTATTAAGAGCAGAGGATGTTGAGCAGATGAAATTATAAAGGCAGATGTAAAGGATACATATTATTTTGTTTTTTGGACAACTTGAATTACATCAGTACAAATAGCTTTAATGCACATTCTGTCAAGATTATCTTAAATATATTTTAGAATTTTGTAACTGTATAGATTTTTGGATTATATTACCTCATTTTAGCCAACCCCTACAAAACAAAGATTTATGCAAAGAAACAATGCAAAGAACATGAATAATAAGAGGAAACAAGAAAAGTGGTAGTGCTATTTTAACTTAAACTATTAGAATGAGCTTTTCACCTGCCATGCTACTATAATTTAGGCGATGGTAGAAAGACAAAACAAAATAGAGATTAGCAAGAAAGATATTTGAAATATAGGCATATATTCACTTACTGGTACTGATGAGGCTTGCTCTTAAAGTAAATTATGACTTGAGGTATAAGTTAATAATGACATAAAACCATCGTGATTGAGAAGATAATTCAAATTTAAGGATCTAGAATATTATAAACAAGATTGTAGCACTGTAGACAAATGAATCATTTATGTTGAGTTTTACTTTGTTTTTTTTGTGTTTTGAAATGTGCATAATTCAATAGCACATGCTAATTTAAATACATCAAATGAATGTATGCCAGCACTTTGCTTTGGTAAGGATGTTCTGCCGGTTTTGATGCTTATAACAAATGACCCTGAAGTAAACAGAATCTAATAGTAATGTAGTTTTTGTTTTCACTTAATCATGATGTCTATAGAACTTTTCCCAATGGGTGCTAGGAAGGATCTACCAACTAGCTAGAAAGTATCACAGGCCAAAGTGCTTTCAGGCTGACTCCCCTGTTTTAAGCACTAGACATCTGTGGGATAGTGTGTGTTAATGTAACCATCTGTAATTTTATTAATGGTGTGATTTGTTTAATAAGTGTTACTTTAAGTCCCTAGATCTTTTTAGAACTTAACTACCAGCAAGTTACATAGTAGCACTAACACTTATTTGTCCATCAGCACAAGTGAAAGTTCCAGTCAATCAAAGATAAAATCAGAGGGAAGGTTAAAGACCTTAAAATCTTTCTGCAGTTATTCAGTGTTTATGCTTTCTTTTTCCCCAAGTGTTTATGACTTGAAATTCAAGCACCTGTTTGGTGTTTGAGGTATAATTCCTGTCTTCCTTTCTGTGGCATCAGCTTGTGCTCTTTATAGAAAATTGTACCCAACTTTAGTATGTGGTGGGATCTGTGCTGGTCAGTATACCACTTTAGAATCATTCTAACAGGGTGTATGAAAAACAACTTATTTGTGCAGAGATTCATGGGATATAATGTTTTGTGATTTAGCATTGAGAAGACAGTAAACTCAGTAAAATGTGAGCCGATGGATCAAAGCAAGTTTTGGGTGAATTTATTTCAAAACCAGCCATATATTTCTCTTATTAAACTGCATATCAAGGCTACGTTTATACTATTCATTTTTTGTGGCTCATGATCACAGATTACAAAAAACTTCACTGGCCTTATAGTTGAAATATTTGCATGAGTTGAGTTGAATAGGGGCAAGTGTACTCTTTGTGCAAATTCTTTGCTTTGGGTCTCATTTTATTCATTGTTGTCACTGTTACAGGAATACTGTAAAGATTCAGTGTCTGCCACATAGTCTATTCTCAAAAGTTGTTACTGTTGTTTATAACAACAGTTGCTTGGGGGAGAACAATACTGGGGACATGAAAGAGCATTACATACATCTAAATTTTGGGAAATCTCTTCAAATGAATTTGTTTTAGAATACGCTGAATAATTTATTTTCCTTTTTCTCAGCATCAGCAATAGCAACTTGTGATTGGTGGTACCGGATATTCAGTTGCACATCCCTACATCAATGCACTGCCAATGGTAAGAATTCCTCCGTCTCTGAATGTCACAGTGTTTTAATTGCATTTTTTATTTATCTTTTATCTTTAAGAACCTATGAAGGATTTTGAAAGTTGTATAATTTTAGAAAATACATGTGTTCCCAGTCTAAAAACTTACTTTAGAAAGCATGAACTTTAAGGAACTTAAAATAATTTTTGATTATTTGCTAAAAATCACCTGTTACTTTGAAGATTTACATTCACAGAGTTTATAACCTTTTGGTTTTGGTTATTGGTATGAAAAGTATTATAGTAATCTTGAATTTCAATAAATTTTAACATTTTGTGAATAGAATTTTCTTGTTAAATTTTAGTGTTATTAATAACTACTTCTATTTTGTCCATTTTACCTGAATAGTGTAATTCATTTATCCTAATATTTATAGTTAATGGGGAGTTAAATGTCTAAAATTCTACTTGTTTTTTTGTTACTGGATACTTTTAAGGAGAATCATTCTTACCTTTTTTAAAAGATGATTTAGAAATCTTTCTTTGTGAAATAACACTCTGTCAACTGTATTATGTAGCAAGAAAGACCATTGGACTCTGTAGCAGCTGTGTCTTGGATGCCCTCTTCCTCCTATCCTATCTCTTTGCCCTCCCTCTCCTCTCCTTCCCTCTTCCTTGCCTTCCCTTTCTCCTCTCTCCCATCAGTTAATGAGGAATATGGTGGACATAGCGTTTTTTTTCCCCCTGGCTTTACCTAACTTGAATGATGACATAGTTCTTAATTAATTTATGAAGGGTTTTTTAGGGTGAGTAGGTCACTCATTAACCATTGTTAAGTCTGCTTTTTCCTCCCGGACCACGACAGGGTTACTACGCAGCAAATCAGCTTTGGCATTTGTATTATCTGTTTTTGTTTGAAGATCACATTTGAAGCTTGTTACTTTTCTTGGTTATTGGAGTCTTGACTCTTTGTGCCATGCCTCCCCTCAGAATCTGTTGCACAAACCTGTTGGGAATCTTGAGGATGTAGGTGCTAAGCAACTGGCTATCCCTTCTAAGTACTATATTCCAGTGATTTTTTTTTTTTTAATGCCACTCACATATCACGTTTCATTTCATATTTGGAGCAGTTTGTAGACTATATCTTAAGATTACCTCAGATACCTTTGCCAGTTTTATTGAAAATTCCTGAAATCATTTTTAACTCACTAAGATCACAGAAATTTGTTTATGTTGTATTAGTTCTGTATGGTTTAATATTAGAGATGAAGATCAAATTAAAACATTGTTTCAAGTCTAGCTGAGGCTATTGAAGCCATTTTTACACATTTGTATAATTGAGAATAGTGGTTTTCCCATGAACTTGTAACATGTCATATAGTTCTGGGTTACACCTGTGCTATATAGTATCTCATTTTTTTCTCTGAAAATGCATTAAAGGAATGGTTTATGGAACTCTGTACAGTTACCTCTGTCATTCCCATACTTACCTCAGTTTTGCTCTTGACATAATAATCATGAGGGATTTATAATACTCTTTTTTTTTTGCCTCACTCTTCTGTTGCATAGGTGCAAGTTATTTCAACTATAATTTGTATCTTAAATCATTATGACTTACAACTACTTTTCCATATAAGTGTTTCATGTTATTTTCTATAATTATCTCATTGCATTAATAGGATCCATTGGCCAACTGGTATATATTATTAGTTTCAATTTTTATTGTAAAAATTTCAAATAGAACAACATAACAAACTCTCATCCAGCTGTAATAGTCACCTCTTTTGTTTCATCTTTTATCAGTTTGTTCCCATGTACATCCTTAACTTTAATTCCCTCAATTATTTTAGAACCAATACGTATACTCAAATGACTTCATTTATAAATATTTCAGTTTGTATGAACGACAAGGCATATACATATTAAAAATATACACTACAATAGCATCACACTTCAAAAATGACTACTTCATTTTTTAATTGAAAAGGTTAATAATACTTTTAATAAAATACAAATTTGCTATTTTAACCATTTCAAAAATACAGTTAGTATGCTTAAATGTAGTGGTAACTATGTTCACATTGTTTTATAACAGCTCTCTAGAACTTTTTCATCTTGTGAAACTGAAATGTGTTGTTACATGTGACAGATTTCCTTATTTTAAAAACTGAATGATACTGCAAACTGAATGATTGCATGTATATACCATCTTTTCTTTATTCAAATGTCAGTGGACATTTGGGTTGCTTCCACCTTTGGTTATTGTTAATAATACTGTGAATAGTGTAATATGGGTGTGCGGATAATCTCTTTCAGATCCTGCTTAGAATTCTTTTGGTGACACACACACACATACACACACACACACAATGAGACGATGGATCATATGGTAATTCTACTTTTAATTTTTTGTGAAACTATTTTCCTAAGTGGGTGCATCATTTTATATTTCTCACAAAAGTACACAGTGGTTCTGGTTTCTCTGCATTTGTGCCAACGTGTCTTATTTAAAGATTTTTTTACGTTTTCATAGGGTCATCCTAATAGCTATGAGGTGTTGACAGTAATTTCTAAATATCACCAAATAGCCATCAGTTTCCTTATCTAGTCATAATGCTTTCATAGAATAACAACAAAATCAATACATAACATTCTGTTAATACATACAACTTATGATTCTACCACCTTACATTTTTTCCCTTTTTAATTTTTCTTGAAATGTTTCCTTATTGTATATTTTGTTAACATTACATTCTTTTAGTAAAATGCTTCTCTTTCTCCTGCATATTTTGATAAAAGGCACTTAGATCTCAAAGCCTAATCTGAATCAGATTTTTTGGCATTTTTTGGTTTTAAATGGGTAAGGGTAGCATAGTATTTCATAGGCAGTGAAGAGAAAAATATAATATTTAGTTGTGTCTATTTGTGATACTAGGTGCCCATTTATTTGATCATTATTGCCAACATTAATATTCTGATTTCATCAAGTCTTTACTATCAGTAATATTTCTACAACGAGAAACTTCCTTCATCACATATTTATTTGGTTATTCTGTGGCATAGTTTGCACAGAAATGTCATCTTAAAGTCGTCATTCTTTATTTCACATATCTACTTTGAAAGTACTGAATATTTCCCTAGAATCCTTTTTTAAACACTTTAGAAACTGTGAGGTTGTGAATTTTGAGATTTTATATATTTATTGTACTTTTTTTAAAACTTGTGAATGGTCAAATTGTCTTCGCCAAATTAATTTTTTTAAGCTGACTTTTGAGTCTTTTTGACATGACTTTAGTAGTTGCTTTGATAGAGGCTTCCTTGCTTTCTCATATAACAAGATGCTCCTAAGCTCATTGTGTACATGCTCTACCTCAGTTCCAAGAAGTTCTGGTTCCTTTTAATGAGAAGCAATATTTTGAACCATACGTAGTGCTGAGGGTATATATTATTTCTGGTTGTAGGAGACAATGCATGATGTATATGACATTTTTAATACAGTTTTAAGATTTTATTTTTTCAAATGTAAAGTAATTGATTTCAATATTTTCACATTTTCTTAAGCTGAAAAAATGTCTTGTAATAGCATATAACTTGTTTCTTTTATATAGTTATATGATTATAGGCTATCATTTAATATATAGATATATACTACTTAAAGATGGAAAATAGAATATGTAAGTGAAATATGTAAGTTATAAATATATATAAATATATAAAATAAATATACAGTTATCACATATAGTTTGTCTACAAGTAATATTTTTACATTTAAGCCTGTACTGCCATTATGACTACTGAAAACAGCTTATTTTGGGGGGTGAGGGGGACGTGTCCCACTGACACAGTTGGACCCGTTTGTTTCATTTTATTTTTACTATTTAAAAAATTTTTGTTTAATTTTGTTTTATAACTACATAAAGGACCTATTACTTCAGAGTGACACGTATTATTATTTTTTCTTCCTCTTACAGATAATTGGGTTTAAATATGTTGCTTTTTAAAGAAACATGCAAACATATTTATACTGTATTCAGTATTCTGGAGATCACATTATAGCAGTGTATAGTATTAGTTTTTATTTTTTTAAATAACTAAGCAGTAGTCCATTACTTGGATGTACCATTACTGTTTCAAGAATGGAACTTTTAGTTGTGAGCCTAGATGGGCATGTAATTTTGAGGAAATTTGCTAAACTTTCTCTTGCTGCATTATGCCTTTTTATATTCTTTCCAGGATTGAATGTGTGCATTTTTTTGTGTGTTTTTTTTAATCTGATGTGAGAAAAGGTATTTCTCTATATTGTAATTTGCATCAGTTTATATTTTATTACTGTTGTCTTTTTCTGTCTTCATTCTAATGGCAAAAAAATTTTTTTTTTTTAAGAAATTTACCAACTTTTTGACCATCCCTTCAGACTCTATTTTTCTTGTTCTGATTCGATAGCCATCCCACAACTTATAAAAATTCATTTGGTTTAGAAACAGGCTTTACCGACTAAGAACCCTGCTGATCAGTTGTTTTAGGCTTAATTCCCATGGACTCAGGCCCTTGATTATAACCATTATTTGAAAGGTGAATCCTGAAAAAACTCAAAGGAATAGTGGGGAAGTAAGAAAAGGAAGATAAGGAGTCCAATACAGGGTACCTTAAAGAGTAGGTTGCTGTTATAGGCAGTTGGGGCTCCAGTTATGAGGGGGCTTATCACAGTCATTATAGAACATATCTCTGAGTTGTTTTACCTAAGAGACAAGCATTTGAGGTAATTTGTCCACAGGCTCCCAGGCCTTACTGGTGTAGTTATGCTTTCGGACATCATGGCACCTGCTCTTGGGCATCCCCTCCCTCATTTTATCTGTGGCCAGATGTGGCCCTCAAGGTGTTTGTAGTAAGAAAGTGAAAGCTACCTAGTTGCTAAGGAATATTCCATGATGAGATGTGGGCTATGCACTGTCAGCCTGTGTTGCATCAATGAATGTTCCAGTGTATGTTAGATTTATCAGTATAGATTAGTCAATCATTGTTCTCTTTCATAAATTTTTCTACTATTTTGTTAATATCTATTCTTCCAAAACTTGACCATCCTAAGAGATCTGATAAAAGTGAAATTATGGCTTCCTAGACTGAGGATAAACCCCCCAGAGTTGTGACTCTATCCAAGATGTAGTTTCTAAGAAGATGTATGGTCCATATTGAATTGAGGACCCAATGATTGGTTTCTTTCTCCTGTCCACTTCTTAAGCATATCATCTATAAATTAATTTGTTCTGTTCACTGTAGAAAAGTTCATTGTCATTCACTGTTTTTCACTATCATGATTTTGAAGTATTTTTAATGTAAAGTATGAATAGCACTGCCATATAGACAGCATTGTGTGAAGTATTCATTTGCATTTGGTTGAACATCAGGTTTCTGGAGGACAGATTTTCAAATCATCAGTAAAGAGTTATATTGGAAAAACTCCATTGCTCTTTAGTGTTTTTCCCCTCCTCTTTAATGAATGGAATAGAAAACAACTACAGGATAAAATTCTTTCAAGGGGCTTATGCCTTTACATATGTTGGAGTAGGTGTCTATCTGATATTGTATGTTTTTTTTCCCTATTAAAAGCTAAATAAATGACAAACACAAAAAAGCAGAGCACACACACAGTGGAATTATATTTAAACTGATGCTCTGTATCTTTACCCATTGTGTGATTGATACATGATGTGAGACTGATGTAACTATCTGAAATGGAACCTGAGAAAATGTGGTATCATTTGAAAGGCAATGAAAATTTGGATTCTTACATGGACTTAATCTTTCTATTAAATTTAACAGTAGAACTTGTTATGGTGAGTGGTATTGTTATGTAAAAGTTGCATTTCACGCTTCAAATACTATTTGTGTCTGATCTATACGTTCCTAGATAGGCACCTGAAATAAAATCTATATTAATTCTCTCCCAGAATAAAGATACCCATTTAGAGGGATGAATATTTAATAGAATAATGCTCAAACAAAAAGTATCCTATCACTGATTATTTCCTGGCTTTTTCGATCTTCTCAAACTATCTATACTATGTTAAATTCAGTCTTAACTAAATTGAGACATTTAAGATTGGGCCATGTGGTTTGGTTTTTTTGTTTGTTTTTTTTTAGACTTATTTATTTATACATACAAGCTGGGGTACAGGCCAGAGGCGTGGGGCAGCGAAAGGGTTCACCTGAGACAAAGTGGGGAGCAGAACAGGCAGATCAGAAATACACTGCTGAGAGGAGCAAGAGAGGTCTGCCGCACCATGTGGAATTCTTCTGGGCCGGGCGTCGAACTTGCATTGCGCGCTGCCGACAGCTCCACAGCGCAGGGCTCAATCACTGAGCCACCAGGGAGGCCCTGGGCCATGTGTTTTGATATTAGCAATATAATCATAAAATAAAAAAAATATAGGCCAGTGCTAGTGTTCTTAATTCAGTGTATTCTACATATATAAAGACCCATTGGATTTGTCATTCATTTGAAGTCAAATGATTTTAATGGGATCATTTTAAGTTCATTATTAAAAAAAAATTACGGTGCATATAGGTTCACAAATTTAGAACACATTACAGAGAAATCTTTTGAGTGTGTAGGAGACACCAGAAGATTTTTGATAAATTTAAAGGTTTTTGGTGAATGAAAAAATAAATAAAATCAGGCCAAAAGTAGATGAGTGAATGTTCTGTGGAAGATAATAAGTATCTTATAATGTCTGAAACTCTGAGGTTGTTATTATGATGAAGAAACCATTATTCTTTTTTATGATCACCTGCATAATAAACTGGAATCTGAACTCTGAACTTAGTGTTCTCACATTTCTGTTCTTTTTCCTGAGTTTGGGCCTGTATTTCTATTTTAATATGGAGAAGATATGAACTGTGGCATGATGGAACTGGAGTAGGACCCCTGTTATAAAGATATTTATTTATTTTGCATGAGGACCAATTAAATAATAAAAATGTTGTAGTGTTCATGAAAAAAGATAAAAGAAATACTATATCAATTAAACAAATCTAGGGGTTTCAGTATTAAACTTTTTTTGGCCATTTCTATTCTAATATTTAATATTCTGGCTGAGATTTCAAGTTGCAACCCAAGTTACAACAAAGCATCTCCACTCCCACTTGCAGATAAGATAGAATGAAGTATCTTTTACAGAAACCAGTACTTGTTAATTCTTTTTTTTGAAATGATATATAAGCTACTGTTCTATCTTTGTTTTTAATTTTTCTTTTTAAAAAGGTTACTGACTCTACCCAAGTTAGAGATCGACAATTTCTAAAACAGCCTTCTCTGATCTGTGTTCATAGGCCAGGTAAAAGGGCTGACCTTACTTGTCCCAACACCATAATAGTGTGTGTGTGTGTGTGTGTGTGTGTGTGGTGTCTCTGTGTAGCAAGCAGATCACTCATTGAAACACCTTGATCTCTCTTTTGCTTTGTTTTTCCTTCCCTTTGTCTCCTCCCCTTACCTCTCACCCCCACTCCCAGTCTTCTCTCTCTCTCTCTCTCTCTCTCTCTCTCTCCCTCCCTCCCTCCCTCCCTCCCTCCGTGTGTGTGTGTGTGTGTGTAGTATAGTATAGTATAGTATGTAGCCACTAGCAGTAAATTACTGAGCACTTGAAATATAGTCATAATTGAAATGTGCTTTAAATGTGAAATGCATGCTGGATTTTATTTTTTAATTTTTTTAAAAGATTTATTTATGCATACAGAGCTGGGTTGCAGCCAGAGGTGTAGGGGGGTGGGTGGGTGTAAGAGGGTTCACCAGAGATGAGTGGAGAGCAGAATAGGCAGATTGAGGGGAGGAGCGGGTGAGGCTGGAGAAGTCGGCTGTGCCATGTTCGATTCTCTGGCCGGGAATCGAACTCATGCTGCAATGGCTGTGGATAGGTTCACAGTGCTGAGACTTAACCCCTTGTGCCACCAGGGAGGCCACCATGCTAGATTTTAAATACAAAAAAATCAATCTAAAAATGTTGATTACACTGGTTAACAGATTTTTACAAAAGTCATGTTACTGAAATAATAAGAACTGAAATATTTATAAATAAGGAAGTGGATCTTTAGAGACATATTGCAGCCAGGTTTCTGAGACTGCATCAGCATGTCTTTTACTAGTTCCTTGTAGTTTTCTGCCCTAACATTCCCAAGAAAGTTTGTAGACACTTAGGTGAAAAGCATTCCATGCTTGTTTTGCACCACCCTGCAGCAAGTTGTTCAACCAGTCATCTTTGAAGAGCTCTCAAATCTGAGAACCCACAAAAACTCCCTCTTTAATCTTTGCTTTGCTGAGTTGAGAAAAATTTTCATGCAGGTATTGGAAAGCTGGTGAGGTCCGGTCCATGGCTTTTACAAAATTCTTCATCAAACCTAGTTTGATGTGAGCCTTGATCAGAGCTGGGTGCTGGATATACTTCTCTCCAACTGTTACATTTGGTCTACGGGTCCATTCCTTCTGCAAGTAGTGCAGTTTACTTGCTTGGCTATCCCACTCACATAAGAAACACCTGTATTTTGTATATCCCTGCTGTATTCCCATTAAGAGGGCAACTAGCTTCAGTCACCACAGACGTGCCAGCTATACTTGTTATATTCAGTGGAATTCAGTAGCTGCTTCAAGTTATCGTATGTCGCTTTCATGTGGACAGCATGTGCTACTGGAATAGATGGAAGACGATTTTCATTGTGCAGAAGCACAGCCTTAAGGCTCAGTTTCAAAGAGTCTAGAAATTGTCTCCATTCTTGTGGGTCCTGAGTGATTTCTAAGGCATTCATGAGGTCCTCAATATCGGAAGAGAATACCAGAGTACTTTCCTTTCTGAAGAAAGGCTCCAACTGCTCGTGACGCTTTCAATATAAAGTAATCATGACATCTTCTTCTAGAAGATTCCATAGTTGGAGTCTTGATCCTAGCAATTCTGCCTTGTTCTTGAATAAGTCCAAATCACGAACTAGGTCATTTAGTTCTTCCTGTGTTGGTCTTTGTGGGGTTTGATGATGCACCACAGTGAAAATCTGGATCACTGCATGCTGATGGAACAGGAGAAGACCAGGTCGGCTCACCCTTGTCCTCATCAGATGAATCAAGAGAATATTCTGCTGGAGGTTCTGGAGTAGGAAGTCCCTCACCCTGTGGAATTGGTCTCAATGCAGACGGAATGTTTGGGTAGACTGTTCTCGACTTCTTTTGCTTTGTTATTCCACCAGAAAGAGGAGGAACCAAGCAGAAGTAACAGTCTTTTATGTGGTTGCTTGGCTCTCTCCACACCATGGGGACTGCAAACAGCGTTGATGGTCTTTTGCCATTTCACCACTGTGAAAGCTGTGTTGTACATGTAGCACAGCATATATTCGGGGCCCAAGGCTTGTCTTGGTCACCAACCTTGAATCTGAAGTCAAGATGATAAGCCTTCTTCATTGAGAAGTGATCCTTTTCTTCTGGTTGGCAAATGTCACTTCCCCACAAATAGAGCAGAAATTGTCTACGCTGTTAACACACTTTCAAGGCATTACTGTTCTGTATTGTGTCTAAATGGATAAAATAATAACATTTCTGTGGGACAGTAGCTTAAACTGTCTCACACAAAGTCTGAAATATTTTCAGTGCTCAGCCTTTCCAACAGGGCTTTATAGAGTGCACTGCTGACATCAGCTTACTTCAGCAGCCGCTTGGCAATAGTATTGCATTGCATCAGAAAATGTTACAGTCAACTCTGGATGATGTGTGGATGATGGTATTATGCAATGCGATGCAATATTACGTCATTCTAGGCTGATTTCAGATGTTGCAGTCCTACTGGATACATTTACATGGTGAAACATATAAAATGAGTTATATGAAATATCTTCAAAATTAGAGCTAATAAAAAATTTTCAGGGTTATATTCATGTTCAGCACATCAAGATACTACAGATTAGGGCCTTTTTAAGTCAGTAATGATCTCATTGTTGACCATTGTTATAAGAAATGGCAATATTTGGCTAGATCAGGTTAAAGTATGTTAATAGAGTCAGTTGCCACTTGTTTCTTTTGAAAATTTTCATGTGACTTTTAGATAATTTAAGATTACTTCTATGGCTTGTAATGCCTCTGTCTACTGACAGTCTTCTTTCAGATCTTGCTTCTGACAGCTACTTGACCTATAGGTTCTCCTTATCTGCCAGATTCAAGTAATTAGAGCAATGAAGATTGGCTAATGCTAAGATCTGGGGAAACTGGAATGACCTTTGGAGGATTCCTAAAATTAGATCATGGGATTACATTACAAAGCTAAGTAAGTTGTCATTTCTCATTGAGTGGGTCCTCATTTTGTAAATGAGGAATTAAGGCTAGAGAAGTGATGCCTTGTCACATACTTGGTAATCATTAACAAAACTGAGCCTTAAACTAGATCTTCTAATTTGCAGTCTGACATTCCTTTAAAGTATGTCATACAAACAGCACAGCATCTAAATGGTCTTCAAAGGTGAATCATGAAAGCTTTCACAGTTTTTTGGGGGAGATAGAAGAATTTCAGGTATATAGACTAGGAGAGCTCTAGTTTTTTTTTCTGTTGTTACTGTTGTTGGGACTCATTAGTGTTAAGAATTAAAGATGCAAACAGGAAAACGTTCTTTTTAACATAAGTTTTTCCTCATCTATTTGTGTTTTAGCTCTTGTTTAAGAAGATCATTTATTCATTGTTTGCTCTCTGTCTACACTTACTATATTGTCAAATTTTATTTCCCCCCAGATTTTTCAGTTTTAAAGTTTCCATTTGACTCTTTATATACTTTAAACTTCTGAAAACAACTGTTTTCATTGCCATTTCAGATGCTTACCTTTATCCTTTGGAGGGTGGATAAAGTAGCTACTTTAACATCTTTATTTGAAATTCTCACTCCTGGATCATCTCAAGGTTGGCATCTGTTACTGTCTTTTTCTTTGAGAATTGGTCATATTTCCAATTCTTTATATGTTGGGTAATTTTGGATTAGATCCTCTCAGGAAAATGTTGAAATCTTTTTCTTTCTTCTTTTTTTTTTTAATAAATTAAAGCAGATCATTGTTATGGCTAGATTCAATCTCAACCTCTAAGTTCTATACCACTGTCCAGTGTGGAAGTGTGGTTCCAGTGTTAAGTCAAATTTCCTGCTCTGCTGCTTTGGGCTTACTCCTCACATGTACTGCTTAGGATTACTGTTGCACCTGATCAGTGACTTATATCTTTAGTTTTCTTGCTTTGTTCTGCATATACACTGTGGGTTGAACTTGACACTTGTTTTGGCTTATATACAAAATTATAGGATACTGTCCCTTGTAGAACAAACTGTTTCCTGAGCTCCCAGAGGCATTGTTTTTACTGGTTTAGCTTGGCTCTTGATTAAAAATCATTGATTTAGTTAAGCTTTTGAAGGGGAAAAAACACATAAAAGAAGTTTGTAAGCTTCAGTTTTAACAAATGTGTTCAGAAGAATAGTAGGGAGTTATAAGTCAAAAAATGAAGTACTCCTGTTAGGACGACTCTCCCCACAAATTGTGACTATGGTTTCTGAAACAACAAATGAAAAAAATATTATGAGTAAAGGTAGAAACTGGCCTGGGGTGGTTTCTTAAAAGAAAGGGTGCCCTTGAATGAGTTTCCTAGCTTCCTGACTTTGTAAGCTTGTGGACAGGCTCCTTTTAACATTTGCAGTCTTACTAACTTAAGGAGCCAGAGACCAGAGTTCAGAAGTACCACAGCAACTGTAGAGTGAATAATGGAGTCCAGCAGAATCAGGAAAAGAAAGGAAATCCCAGGAAGGAAAGAACCACTTAAGGCAGAGCATAAAATTCTGAAACTCTGAATGATATGAGGCGGCACTGACCCTAAGTTGGTAGTAGTATGTATGTATTGTTCAGGTGTCTCATCAACAAGAAAACTAATTGTGCTATGTTTGTTCAACCAGAATACTACTCAACAACAGAAGGGAACAAATTATTGATACCTTTGGTAGCTGGATTAATCTCTGAAGCATTATACTGAGGGAACTTGGCCTTATGAAAAATTGAATATAATAGATGATTTCATCTATATGATGTCCTAAAATCAGACAAACCTAATCTGTGTTGGGGTTGGAGAAAACTATTTTATGCTGGAAAAATAAAATCTGCAGGATTTAGAAGTAGATGTGTATATTTTGGGGAGCAAGAATGAAGTAGGAAAGGGCATGAGGGAACTTTCTAGAGTAATGGTGATAGACTATACATTTAGGGATTTCGGTTACTTGTTCATGCTTCTGTCAGAGTTCATTCAGTGGTATACTTTATAGGTATTCATTGTGTTTTGTGTAAATTTTTTCTGTTAAGGAAAAATTACTGAATATAATTAGTGATAGGTAAGCTAAAGTACATATGGGGGTCATATACTAGTATCTGCAATTCTTTTAAAGTCCTTAAAAAATTAAGACCAATTTTAGATGAATGTGGTAAAACAAATAGAAGGAAATTACTCAAAGTCTTGGTGGCTATGTAACTTCTGATTTCAGCTTTTCGTTGTTGGAAAAATTTCATAATAAAAATACTAGTAGGTAGTAATTTTCTAAATCAGTATCCTGTTATTTTGTTTTTAGTGACTTTCATAAAAATTGATATTACTTCTTTAAGCTTGAAAAGAGTTTTTATCACTGGCATTTTTCTGCCTGTGCATTGAGCTCTGAACTGTTTGGGATGCAAAAAGATATACAAACTTTGAATAAACAGTAACAGAAGATAAAACAAAACCAAGATTAAACATCCAGTTTAATCATTTCAAAGCAATATAATAAATACTAATGAAGATTATTTACAAAACAAATTCTGATGGAATGGATACGTAATTAAGAGTATGTTCAGAGTCAAGTATACTTAATCAGAGATGAAATCCCCAGGTTTGCTTGTTTTGAACAAGTATTTGAACAATGATATTAGGGGAAATAGATTTTTTTTTCAGTGCTTTGATTAACCAGTTTTCATTTATGAGTTAGGACACATAATTTAATGTGTTGTATTCATTCTTAAAAAAGTGATACATGATTTTTATGCTGGAATTGTTACCCAGATGGAATGATTAGAATTTGTTTGAAAAAATAATCTTTTCGGGGACCTCCTGGTGGCCTTAGGGTAAAGTTCCAGCTATCACCTCTATGGCCTGAGTTTGATCGTAGGCTAGGGAGCTAACCTAGGGAGCAGACCTCTCCTGTCTCATCCCTGATCCCCTTAGCGCAGTGTATTTCAGTAAAGCCCACCTGTTCTGCGCCCCACCCTGTCTCTGGTAAATCCTCTTACCCCTTTAAACTCTGGCCTACACCCCAGATCTTCTACGCAAATAAAAAAGGAAGAAAAAAATAATCTTTTTATATGAATTTGTAATGATAGGTTAATGTATTGGTGGGTTAAAGCAAAGGATCATTGTGTGGTTCTTACATAGAGTTTTGAGAGACAAGTATAGTGCTATTAAAATATAATGACGTAATATCTAATGTTAAGTATAACCTTTATAACCTTTATAATTTATTGTAATAATTCATTTATTATCTTCAGTTCACTTACTCTTAGGAAATCTATTTTGATAGACCAGATTTTTTAAATGTAGCTATCGGAATAAATTATATGTGAGGCTAAGAGAGAAATGTTAACACTGAAATCTAAATTGTAAAAATTCTAAATTGTAATAATGAGATGTGAGCATTTAAACGATTAATTTGATCATCTCAGTTTCTTTTTGTTGGCATTGTGTTCTTTCTGCTTTGTGAAACAAGCATGTTCAACAACACGAAGTAGTTTTAAAATTTATTATAGAAAATAGAAGCTTACATGAAATTGCTTGATGTTGTAAGGGCCTGTTTCTTTTCTAGTGACCAAAAGCAGTTAAATTTGGACTTCGGTTTTAGTCTTTTGTCTTTTTTTACATCTCCAGTTGTAATGCAGTAATAAGAATAATAACTTTCTGGTTATTACAACTTTTTGAAAATGAATATGCTGCTTTGTTGTGTAGCTCAAGCCATGTATTTGTTCCAAGAATATTGCATTGATATCTAGATGAAATATTTTGGTCTTTGAGATAGTGGCACTATATGCTGACTTATGTAAATGGTGAAAAAAATTCATCTGTGTTTATGTCCTACAGGTAGAAATTTAGTGAGGAACAATCCATTGGGCTTTATGCTCTATAGCAACCAGTTATCTAAACTGTTACCAAATTCTCCTTTAATTGCTGATATTATTATGAGTGCCTTCCTAGGGAATAGTTTATTACCAGAGAGAGTAGTGTAGTCAGTCCTAGGTTTTTGCTGGAACTGGTTTGCACCGTAATAATGGCTGAAAACAATACTACTTATAGTACCTTAATAATATTTTTCTCAGGGCCTCCCCGGTGGCGCAGCGGTTAAGAGCTGCGCTGTGGAGCTGTCGGCAGCGGCGACGCGAGTTCGACGCCCGGCCGGGGAGAATCCCACATGGTGCGGCAGACCTCTCCTGCCTCGCCCGCTGCTCCCCTCAGCAGTGTATTTCTCATCTGCCTGTTCTGCTCCCCACTCTGTCTCTGGTGAACCCTCTCGCTGCCCCACACCTCTGGCCTGTACCCCAGCTTGTATGCATAAATAAAAAAAAAAATAAAAATCTTAAAAAAAAATATTTTTCTCATTTTAAGTCTCTGAAAAACACCTGAGGGCAGTAAAGTGTTGTAGAAAATTACTGAAAACCACTTATGATCATAATAGCACCCTAAAGTGTGTTTCGCATATCCATCCTGGTGTCTGTTTTTTCTCCCCATTAAATGTAAGGTTATTTTAATGAATTTATAGTGATTGTAAATCACAATACTGGAATTAAAATGGAAAATATATTCACTATAAAGGTAAATTTTGTTTCACAGATACATAACTATCAGAATCATTTTAAGACTAGTCAAGAAAAATTTCATTCAGTACTGCTTTTTTCCTCTTAGTTTCTTCCAACCAGAGAGAAATTTTATTAGTGACTCTGAATAAAATATTAGGTATTTTGCCAAGGTGAAATGTTCAAATGAATAAATTAACAGAATTGTGTATTCCAAGTTATTTTAAATTCACCTTATCTCGTTTGCATAAAATGAGCTTTAATTAACAACTCTTTCATTGACTATTTCATTGTATCTTTATCTCCTTAAAAAGATACAGATTACATCTTTTAAAAGAGTAGATCTTTGATAGATTCTTGATTTTGAAGATATATTTAATGGTTGCATATTGCTTGAGAAATAACTCTACCAGATAAGAACCATAGTATCAACATAAGCAAGAAAATGATTATAAAGTAGGATATCAGCTGATCTCTGAATCTTAAGACTTAAAATTCAGTTTATTAAACCCTGGAGGATTAGCTGGGATCATGCAGTTGATTATATTTGAGAAATTACTATTGGAAAACACCAGTATTTGAGGCACTAAAGCCTATTTTTTGATAGTGATAAAAGTTTGATTTCTTTAAGTATAGAAAACCAAAACACACAGACACCCCTCTTTTTTATATTTCTGTGTACAACTGGGGGAAGGTAATTTATTTCAATTAGTCTTGTTGTCAGAAAGAAAAACCAGGCTCTGTTTTGAAGGCTAAGAAATGATTATGCACAGAAAAAAATACACTCTTTAATAAAGAAGGATATCACAAACATAATTGTTTTATTGCACATTAAAATTAAATAATTTTTTGATTTACTTAAATCCTATTTTTCTTCAAATCCCATTTTATTCTCCTTCGGTACTTAATTGGGGACATTTATGAGACACCTATCACTTGAAGTAAATACTAGCCCAAACGTGTTTCTGTACTGTTTTTTAGATTTACTTGGTCAGTCTTCCTGACTACAAGTGAATTAGGTTTTTTTCAGGTCATAATTTTGTCACTAATTTTTAATCTAGTTTAGATTATATTGCTACTGAGGCTGTTAAATTGTAAAAACCTTTTCAGCAGTTAAAATTAAATGTTCTTTGCAGCTCAAAATCCTGTGAAAATTGTTTTCATCCCTTTTCCTTCCTGCTGTGTCCAATGTTAACAGTCAAACTTCACTGCTAACAAAAATCCTACATGTTATTGTTTCTTCCTAAATTTATCCATAGAATTCCTCATTATTAAAAGTAGAGGAGCCCTTCCAGATTATCTAATTAAACACCCTCATTTTACAGATGAGGAAACTGAGGACTTGGTCTAAAACAGAGGTCTTCTGACTCTGTCCAGTACTCTCTTTCTGTTACGACATGCTGCCTGATGTTTGTCTTTTGTGGAACTCAGCAACATCACATACAGGGTGAGCTTTTTTGTTTTGTATTGTTTAAATGAAGACAAAGTGATTTACTACCGTCACAACTGCTGTTCATCATTTCTAACTTTCATTTTCCTTTTTAATCCGTACTACAGCCTAGTTACTAATGACACTTTTTAAATTTTGCTGCTACTGCTTGGTATCTGACCTTTATTTTTGAGAACTAAACTCATAGTTCATAGTAAGGTCTCTTAACCACTGTAACCTTATCAGACAAGATAGCAGTAGATTAAAATTTATAATATGGATAATTTGTAGATTTAGATTTAAAAAGTGAATTATAAATAAGTGTAAAAGTATGCATATGAGGCAAAGAGGAGATAAAATACCAGATATGATAGCAATTTTTTTGTGAGATAACAATGCCAAAAATAATAGCCAACGGTATGTCATAATTATTATAAAAATGGCTTATACTTTTGTCACATAGATTTAAACATGTTTGTGTTTTACGTTATTTTAGGTTATCATTTTTTGTATTTATTCTAGTCCGATTTTTTTAAAGGTTTATTTATTTGTGCATACAAGCTGGGGTACAGGCCAGAGGCATGGGGCTGCGAGAGGATTCACCAGAGACAGAGTGGGAAACAGAACAGGCAGATCGACGGAAACACATTGCTGAGGGGAGCGGGAGCAGCGGGCGAGGCAGGAGAGGTCTGCAACACCATGTGGGAATCTCTCCAGCCAGGCGTCGAACTCAGCTTCATCGCTTCGTATGGCTCCACATCGAAGCGCTTAACTGCTGCGCCACCAGGGAGGCCCCTAGTCCCATTTTTGACTAGTGAAAGCCTTTTCAAGTTGCATCCTTTGTCCTTTAGAAGACACTAGTAGTTTTAGGTAGCCTTCTTTTCTGGTTTGACAAGATAATTGGGCTTACCTGGTTTTCAAGGATAACTCAAGAACTTTAAAGTTGTCATATAGTTAAAGTTCTCATATAGTAAGTTTAGGATTTATAAGTTTCTTTAAGACTGAAGTGGCATTCCTAAGAGGGCAGAGTAAAGAGTAAAAATTTGAGAGCTAAGCTGTGTATTAGGGCAGTAAGAATATAAGTGAAGGAGATAGGAAAGAGGACAGAGTTAGGAAGCCAAATATTGAGAGTTTAAAGACTTCTTATATTTCTTTTTCTCAAATACTGCAGATGGCAAGGGGAAGGATTTAGGGGTATAAAAACAGGTTGAATTTTTGGAGGTGGTTAGTAACGAAGAGTCCATAAGTTCAAAAGTATAATAACAATTTTTTTTTGTTCTTTGTATATGTACACATACTCTTTTACTTAAATGCATAAATGTAATTAATCATACTTTTTGTAGTGAACTCTTTCCTTTGTCCTCATCACATCGATTTATTGGTTTTCATGATGATGTACTCCCTGAGTATTGTGAATATACCACAATCTTAGTTGGGTTCTCCCTGCTGGGTGGCCATTACTTTCTTTTCTCTCTCTCTCTCTCTCTCTCTCTCTCTCTCTCTCTCTCTCTCTCTCTCTCTCTCCCCCCCCCCGCCCCCCATTAAAGATTATGTTTCTAAAATAAACATTCTTTAGGGACTTGTGTTTTTATTTCTCTTGGTTGTAAGGGATGTATTAGTTGAACTACTTGGCGTTGTAACTGTTTGACTGTTTTAAATTGCCGATACCCTTAGCAAGTTCTTATGTTTCTGTCTAATATTTTTACTTTTTGATAGAGGTTGCCAGATTGTTTTCCAGGATATCTTTAACCTTTCCCTACATCCTGCCAGAAATAGGCACTCTGGATTTCTTATATTTTTACCTATTTTAATAAATGTAATTTTACTTCATTACTTTAATAAAATTTTTCCTTGATAACTAGTCTTTAAGACTATTAAGTGTGTATATCTTTATGTAAGGTAGAGCCATCTTTTCATATGTAGTTTTTGAATTTCTAGTCTTGGTTAAAGAGATTATTTCTTCTATCTAGCTTGGACATGTAGGCTTGGTTTTTTTTTATTAACTTCTATAGATGAAGTTTATGTGTATATGTACATGTATGTATCTCATTTATTTAAAACATTTCAGTATTAGATCCCTCTGGAATTTTTCTGTAGTAAAACACATGGACTACTTGTATTTCCTTTCAGAGATGGACAGTCACTTGTAGTAATACAGGTTGGCACAGCAATCCATTCTTTCCTTTGTTAGATCTTTGTAGCTTTAAAATATTTTGTTTTTAGTAAAAAAAAAATTATGTGCCTTTTTTGTTAATACTTTTGTAAGTATTTGTTTTTTGTTTCAGTAAATGGAATATTTTATTTCTATTTTAGGCAGTTAATTACAGGGGCAGGGAAAAGCTAATATTTTTGTTAGTTATGGTTTAAATTTCCTTATAAAGGACTAGTAATTTTGTTAGTGACAATATATCTGGAAGACCCAAAAGATTACATGGTGGAGATCATTTTTACTCTTTTACATCTTTTGTACTACTTAGTTCCGAGGGTTAGCACAAAATAACAGTGCTATTTATTATTTATTTATTTAATAAATAAAAATATTTTTGAACAAAAGTCAAGGAAGTTTTAATAACTTATACTAATGAAGTGAAGTCACCTGAGTGTAAGTTTTTGATGAGATAATTTTCTTTAGGGAAGTTAAAATTTTGAAAACCAATAATGGAAAATTTAATAATAAGTTTAAAACATAAAATGAGTGCCAGATGGCTCAGAGGAACAAAATGATTTTAGACACCATTATGGACTGGGCGGCTATGTAAGTTACAGTGCTTGAGAGTTGGGTAAGATGACTTAAGCTGAATGTCAGTATCTTAGCGTTTGTTATTGAATTGTCTGATCAGTAAATCTGAACAAAAATGGAAGAACAGAGGATGATTTTGGATTGGAGAGTGTTGAGAAATCTGAGTGACTTGAGGTGATCCCCAAAACCTATTAAGTTAGGAACAGAATAGATCTGATTTAAGGAATTTACAATAAGAGATAGGTAGGTGTGATATGCATTTGTTTTGTTTTATAGTTACAGGATTTAAAGATAGAGAGGTATTTCAAATATGACGCATGATGCAAGTCATAGTTTGCATGATCTGAGAAATTGTTACGATAATAAGACATGTCTGAACTGTACTTGTGACTTGCTGAAACTTGACTTTTCTGGGTTGTCACAAAGTTTACGACGTCTCTTTAAAAACATTGCCAGATATGACTTAGCTACACCACATGAAGAAAGGACCATTGGTAACTAGAAATTGGACTGTAGACCTTTTTCTTCATATCCAGTGTGTTGCCAGAAAGTTATTGAAATTGAGAGGTAATGGATGTTAATACAGGAATAATTAGAAGGCACATTGAGTTTTTGGCAACAGTAAAGATTATTTTTTGGTTTTAAAGACTTGATTGGTTAGAAGGAAAGAACTTAATTTTTTTCAAAAAATAATAGAGTGCCTTTGTGAATTGTGAATTGTGAATTGTGCCATGTATTTCATGCCCAAGTACAGTTGTCAATAGGATTGTCTGCTCTTGAGTAGCTTGATTTTTTTTTTAAATGAACATGAATGGTTAGTTATTCCTAGAATATTAATAATTGAGTTGCCAGTGTTTGAAAAATCTTACCTCTCATATATAGTACAAACCAGTATTTCCTTAGAGAAGTGGTTTATGTAAATAAATACATTTTGAAGACTGTTTTATTGTCAGTAGATACTTCTACTACCTACTGATCATGATTAAACTCTGTCCTATATGAGATAATTCAATGATGACTCATCAACTAACCAGAAACATAGAGAAAAATGAGTATACATTTATATATAAATGCTTTGGGTTTTAATTAATCTGGGCAAACAAGAACAGGAGGTCATTGTTCATTTTAGCTCTGAAGCCTGTGATTCTTAATATTTTATATATTATAGTTTGTGTCAGTTAATGGTTATTTTCTCTTAGGCCCAAACAAAATAGCACTTTCCTCCTGATTTGTGTTGTACCTACAGTAATTTATATTTTGGGTTTTTGATAGGTAAAATACATATAAAATGCTGAGAGGCTTTGGAGTAGAGTGAAAACAGGTGTGAATTGTGGAAACACTTTTAGTCTTAAAAGTTTAACTTGGGTCAGTGATTGTAATTTAATACTCATTTGCATTATGGCATTTTTATTAGTAGTAATAACTCTTATTATAACATTAAACATTTCAGTTTACATTGAATGTTTTGAGATCAGTGACCCAAACAGAATTTCAGTTTTCTTGGAAAGACTGTATTTTTTCCCCTTATGTTTCCTCAGAGAAATATAACTAAAAGTGGGATTTTAGTTATATAATTTGAATTAAAAAACAAATTGAGTGTCTGTTAACCATATGATTCCACTATTATAGTAAAAAAACATTATGACTAAATTTTTAAAAAAAGATTTATTTATTTATGCATACAGGCTGGGATGTAGGCCAGAGGTGTAAAGTGGTGAGAGGATTACCAGAGACAGAGTGGGGAGCAGAACAGGCAGATTGACTGAAATACACTTCTGAGGGGAACAGCAGGAGCAGGTGAGTCAGGAGAGGTCTGTTGTGTCATGTGGAAAGCTCCCTGACCGGGTATCTGAATTCATGCTGCAGTGGCTCTGGATAGCTTCATAGTGCTGCAACTTAACCCGTTGCACCACCAGGGAGGCCCATGACTAAATTCTTAATATTTTTGGAGTAAATAAAATTGATTCTGAAGTTGATTTCTTTAGGTATAAACAGTGTCTTCTTTTCTCTGAAAGCTTTTCCTGCTTTTACAAGAAAAAAAGATTTATGGTTTTGTTTCTTTAAAACTCTATTTTGAGCACCTAACATGTATTTGCATTATGATAAAGAAGAATACTTGTACTCGAGAAACAGTAAATTGATCATCAATTTAATAGTAAATGCTTTGTGTCTGATGAAAACCCTTGGAATATGTCTATGTGAACTTATAGCTAATCATTTTTTCTGGAGTTGTTTGCTTTCTAGGGAAAACAGAATCCAACCCAGGATTTCATACTCAAATCAGGACCTTTACCCTGGGCCATTGGTCCCCCTCCTCTGTTTGTTCCTGTCCTTACTCTCCCTACCCCTCTAGTAGCCTCAGTTTTGCAGTCATGTTTATTGGGTTTATTTTGGTTTAGATTTGTCAGTTTTTTACTTCTTCCCCTTTACTCTTGGTTTCATTGATCATTTGAACTGTCTTTCTGGCTTCTATTTCATTTATTCCCATTCTATTTTTATTATGTCCTTTCTCCTACTGGTTTTGGTTTCATTTGTTCTTCTTTATCTCATTCCTTAAGGTGTAATGTTAGATTACTTGTCCTCTTTTGTTTCATGATGTGAGCCTTTGTTGCTATACACATCCCTTTAGTACTGCTTTTACTGTATCCCATAGGTTCTGGTAAGCTATGTTTTTTTTAAAGATTTCTTCTTTGATTTCCTCATTAGCTCATTTAACCATTTGTAAGTAGAGTATTGTTCAGTGCCCACATTTTAGAGGTTTTTTTCCTACTTTTTGTTTAATAGGTAGTGCCATAGTGATCAGAGAAAATAGTTGCTATGATTTCAACTTTCATGAATTTCTTGACACTTGTCTAGTGAGTCAACATATGATCTATCCTGGAAAATATTCCTTTTGCTCCTGAGAAAATATGTATGTACTCAGCGCTTTTTTTGGGTGTAGTGCCCTGTAAATGTCTAGTGGACCTATCTATTCTTACTACTCATTAGATTACATAGACCTTTTTTTTTTTTTTGTTGTTGTTGTTGTTGATTTTCTGTCTGGTTAACTGTCCATTGATGAAAGTGGGGTGTTGTAATCCCCTTACACTATTGTGTTGTGGCCGCTGTCAGTTTCTAGGTCTGTTAATATTTGACTTGTGTATTTTGGTGCATCTTTGTTTGGTGTGTGTGTGTATACATGTACACACACACACACACACACTCTGATGTGTTGTATCTTCCCAATGTTAATCATTATATAATGTTCATCACTGTCTCTTGTTACCTTATTTAACTGGAAGTTTATTTGATGTAAGTATGGTGGGAAGGTCTGGTGTTTGCAAACTCCATCTTTTATCTGCCTGGGAAGTCCTTTATTTCTGTTGTTTCTGAGAGTCTTGCAGGGCATAGTATTCTTGGTTCACAGTTTTTATATTTGAGTATTTAGAATGCATCAGTCCATTCTCTCCTTTACCTATAGTGTCTCTGTTAAGAAGTCTGATGTTTATATACTGTGTTTCCCTCTAGCGGCCTTCAGTGTGCTCTCTTTTGATTTGAACTCTTGTTGCTTTCACTACTGTGTGTCTTGTTATAGGGGTTGGTGCATTTATGTAAACAGGTGCAGTTTTAGCTTCATGGACTGGTATATTTAATTCCTTCCCAGGAATGGGTAGTTTTGTTCTGTTTTACCCTCCTCTTTTCTCTTCCCTCTTCTGAGATATCCATTATTCTTATGTTGATTTTTTTGTAGTGGTTGACAGTTCTAGAAAGCCTCCTCCTCTTCTTTTTTCTTTATATCTCATTTCCCTCTCTTTTTCCACCTGGGTATTTCATAACTACTATCTTAAAAGCCACTGATTTGAGCTTCCATTTGATCTATTCTGCTTCTCACAGTTCTTAATCTCATGTATTGGTCTCTTTCCTCCTGAATTTCTGTTATTATTTAAATCTTCACTTTCTACTTTCTGTTCATTGACTTTATTTCAGAGCTCATTAATTTGTTTTTATGAATTTTAGTGTATCTCTTTGATTAGCCTTTTTGATTAGTTCTTTTGTATTTCTTTGACTTGTCCTTCAGGGTTTTCATCTATCTCTTTATTATAGGTGTTCTGAGTGCTGTCTGATGCAGAGCTATTATCTTCCGTATTTTTGTGTTTGAATACTGGAGAGTTCTCACATGGTGATGTCATACTCTTGAGGTCCCATATTTCCATGCATTATAGTTTTTGTCTGCCCATTTTGCTCTACTTATTGTTATTATCTCCTTACTGTTTTTAATATCTTTGGCATATTCATTCATTCATTCATTCCTTTGCTGCATTCTGTATGTACTCAGATTTGTTTTGTAGTTACTGAATCAACATGTTGGAGAGGGTCTTGGAAGGATCCCAGTGTTGGTATGTATGACTTGGGGTGAGATTGCCTTTTTGTTTTTTTCAGCCTTTCATATCCCTTTTCTCTGGGCTTTGGGATGAGAGACTAAGCCATCCTTCTGCTCTCAGTACACTTCACAGTGTAACTACCTGTCCCAAGAGGTGGGAAAGGGGAGTGTGCACATCAGAAAGCCTGTTGTATTATTACTTTACAAGGGCACAGACTGTGTGGAGCACCCTAGTGCCTCCGCAAGCTATCCTCCTCTTCTAAGGAAGAATGCCACACAACCTCTTCTCACTTGCCCCAAGGCCTCTGACTGAGCTGGCTGCTCTGACACCAGTCTCCTCTATTTCAGACCACAAACCACAGGTTCCTCTCTCCATATCCCCATTCTTCCTCTATCTTCTTGTGTTCGTTATAGCATGAATCCCTGTGTTCAAGCCTGTTGAAGTCTGTAGTGGTCTCTGTTGATCAAGTGATAATCAGTTCTACTACTATCTGAGAAACTGTCTGAAGAGTGTTTCTTTGGCTTACTGTTCCAAGATGAGTGCAGGCCCTGCAGTTTCATCAGTTGTGTGCTCCCCTGCTTGAAAGGATCCTTTCCACTGCATTTCTGGGTGTAACTGATCTTGGTTGCTTCTAGGACCTTTCCTGGGGCTCTCTGTAGTCTATGGGACCTGACTGCCAGTGCGGGTGCTTCCATGATCCTTTCTGGAATTCACTGAGTTCTATAGGGTACTACTGTGTTGGGTCTACTTTCCTGTCTTATCCTGGGCCTTGCTAAAGTCTGCTGAGGGTGACTGCCAGTGGGGCTGCTTCCAGGACCCATCTGGGAACTTGCCAAGCTCTGCGCTGATGTCTGTTGAGCCTACGGTGGCAGATGTGCTTCTAGGTCTTACCTTTGGGCTCACTGAGGTCCGTGGAAAATTTTGATATAAGGGCCTTGTTGGTTCTGCTCTGCTGCTTGCAAGGTCTGCTGGGGCTCACCTTGCTCATCCTGCTTTCACTACTCACTGGGGCCCCCTTCCTCTGGTCTTTACTCTTGGTGTGTGCTGTATTTATTTTTCCTTCACGAGTTACTGGCTTTATTCAGCTGCAATCTAGCCATTCTGTCCCCTTCCTCCAGAATATAGATTTTTTGAGGTGTGGGTTTGTTTGTTCATTTGCTGCTGTATAGCTGGCGTAAGGAATACCGGAACTAGACAGTGCTTCCAGCCTTCTAAGTCAATTTGAGTTGAACTCTGTCAATACCAGGGTTTTGGCTCTCCCTCCACCCTTGTGGGGTAACTCATTCACTGATCCATACCTACCTGTTCTACTCTTCCTGCAATGTTGGTTGAATACGTTGTCTTTTTGCATCACAGCATAAGGTGTAAACCTTTATTGGTATACTGATTAGTGGTTTCAGTTGATAATAACATAATCCTTCCATTATAAAGTTCCATATCTTAGTTTTCCTGTAGTGGTTTTCTGTAGTAGAGAACCCATTCATGATTGTTCCCTAGATCCACTGTTTTCTTCAGTATAGAAAATGGCTGTTTCGTAATTATTTTGTTGTTTCTGCATTGATTAGATGGAGTTCTGTCAAGAACTCTTCCTAATCAAGTATTGGGGTAGTTTGAAATAGAACTTGCACATAATGAATGACAGGATATGTGTCTGATCTAAACATCCATTTCTTCCTGTACACCAGGATGATATAATATTCATTGTTTTAATTATCATTTGCTAAAATAATGAATTAGTGGTGCCCTACTAACCTCTCAAGGTGACCGGTGGTTGTGAATTTTATTTTTAATATTTTCAATCACGGGCCTCCCTGGTGGCGCAGCAGTTAAGTGCTGCATTATGGAGCTGTCAGCAGCGGCGATGAGAGTTCGACACCCAGCCAGGGGGATTCCCACATGGCAGACCTCTCCTGCCTCTCCCGCTGCTCCCCTCTGCAGTGTATTTCGGTCGATCTGCCTGTTCTGCTCCCCACTCTGTCTCTGGTGAACCCTGGTGAACCTCTCTGGTGAACCCACGCCTCTGGCCTGTACCCCAGATTGTATGCATAAATAAAAAAATCTTTTAAAAAAAGTAGAAAATAATAATTAAAAAATATTTTTAATTGCATGGACTAAGAACTAAATTTGGGATGTTTTAATCCACTGCAGTTCTTCTGTTTGATATGACACCTATGGTCTTTAGTAGTTTCTTGATTTTTCGCATGACAAGTTTGTTTCAGATTTACTTCTTCAGCCCTGAAACACTATCCATTCCTCCTAGGAGTTCTGATTCTTTTCATTGATTCCGAGACTATGCTCTCTCTTTGATCTTTTTGAATTTGGAGTGTTCATTGCTATGGGTTGTCACTGATTGCTTGTAGACATTATTAGAACTAGGGAATTTTTATTCTAGTAAGCAGAGATAGATTATGAATTCCAATTTAATATTTCAATTTAAATTGAATATTATAAGACTTTAAAGCTTGATCTATTGTGTGAATTTTATTGAAATACATCATTTTTACATATATTAAAATAATTTTAACATTTTGCATTCAGTTCTATCAGATGAATTTTTAAATAAAAGTAGAATGATTAAATTTATTTGCCATCAAGAAAAATTGTCCTCTAGCATTTGTGACACATTTATCCTCTCATTTCTCATATTCCCTACATATTGTTGTACATTCCCTAGTTGTAGACAGCCAGAGGAGTGCAGTACCATGAAAAAAAAAAAAGTGAGGTTTTCACTCTATCTGTATTGTAGATAATGTGGGTTGACTGTGTCTTTGTTCTGAGTCTTCTCATTTGGGAGTCCAGAAACTTGGAGCAATTCCCATAGAAACATACTCATTCTTGTGACAGAGAAAAGAGATTTTGCAGACACTTATAATACCTCTTAAAGCTATGATTGGACCTGGTGGGTATCATATCTACTCAGTCCACTGGTCAAAGAATGTCACATAGGTACGGTCCAGTGGGATGGGGATTAAAAACTTGGCAAAAAAAGAAGAGTGATTATATTTGAACAGCCACTTAAAGTTCTGTAAATTGTTCCTCATGTGTTGATGCCCATCACAGTGACCATAATTAGTGTTGTTTTGAATTTCGTTTTAATGGGGTTACTGACAGCTAAGCTAAAAGAAAAAGGGAAAAAGTCTTCTGTTAGACCATGTTTATACCTGCTATCTACACTTTGAGGAGTAAAATGATAGCATAAGACTTTCTCAGCTTAACAACTGTTAACGGTTGAATTGTGCCCTTCAAAATTCCAATGATGTTCAGTCCATCTCTTCTCTCCTCCCCCTGCCCAACCTTATTTGGAAATGAAACTTGTATAGAGGTCTTTAAATTAAAATGAGATCCTTAGGGTGGGTCCTTATCCGTTTTGGTATCTATAGAAAAGAGGAAATTTGGACACAGACTGAGAGAAAACAGTATGAAGGGGTATTAGAGTAATGGGTCTTCAAGCTAAGGAAGCTAGGAGAGAGGACCTTGGGAACACATCCTTCCTTAGCACTTTAGAAGGAGTATTGCCTGCCAGTACCTTGATTTTTGGATTTGTGACTTCCTAACTATGAGACAATAGGTTTCTGTTGTAGGCCACTTAATTTGTGGTACTTTGTTAGGGTAGCCTTAGGAAGCCAGTATAGTGACATAATTTGAAAGTGCACTCCAGTTTGGCTTTATTGTTGCAAGAGCAGTGCAAGAAATAGGAGCCAAAACTAGTGATTGCTGTATTAGAAGGGACTTAATTGCCAGGCTAAGGAATTGTTGTAGGGCAGGGAGAGGGCCCCCAAACCTGCCCGCTCTAAATAGGTTCTGCCATCCTCCACATCAAGACAAAACATATAAGACCTTTAGTGGAAAGAAACTTTAATACAATTAGTGTGTAATACAGACAAGACAAATCAGACAAGACAATTAGTGTGTAATACAGAAGGCACCCAAAGTTACCCATCCTCTTGTGGGTAAAAGTCCACCCAAAGTAGATTGGCTCAAAGCAGGGCCCTAAAGCCTGCTACACATCCAAAGCACCTTTTGGCAGGGACCCACAAAAAAGGGTCAGAAACAGCCAGACAATTCAGGGAGGAACAAAGCAAAATCAAGATCAGCATTGCCATTGTTAACCTCCCCACAGGTCTCTCCCCCACATCTGTTTCAATCAGCCCAGTCCAGGGCAGCTTCTTTACATGTCCCTCTGCTCCTTGTGCCTCTTCTGTCTCTCC
The DNA here is from genome assembly GCA_004024925.1 of Scalopus aquaticus. Lineage (NCBI taxonomy): Eukaryota > Metazoa > Chordata > Mammalia > Eulipotyphla > Talpidae > Scalopus > Scalopus aquaticus. Next base: position 96,840 of record PVIJ01002459.1, on the reverse strand, counting down.
ATCCTGCGTCCTTCCTTCTCCATTCTCCTCTTTCACTCTTCTCTCTTCTCCAGCTTCTTCTCTCTCCACCCTCCACCCTCCTTTAGGTGGGGCAGGGAACCTGGAACCTCTCCTTTTCCTGGGGACCACCCTGTTAGAGAATTTTCTACTTTCCAAAAGGTGTACCTTCAAATAGAAATTTGGCAGCTAAAGTAAGAAGAAACTAGTTTCAGGGTAGTTTATTATTTTTAACTTTATTGTTTAATAATAGATTAATTTAGCTATTGAGATAGATGCAAGAGGATGGATGCTCTGTTTAGATACCTTTAGCTCTGATGTCCTTTCAGACTCTAAAAAGGTGCAGCATACTTGAGTTCTGTCTAATCTGGGATCCTACATTAAACCGTAGAATACTAAAATTTATGGTGGATCAGTAGGAAAATTTTGAAAGTTCAGTGTTAGGGATTGAATTATGCCCCCCAAAAGATAAAGTTTTTAATCCCTAGTATTTGTGAATGTGACATTATTTGAAAATAAAGGTCTCTGGCTCTGTAATTAAGATAAAGTCATTATGCTAGGCCCTATTCCAATATGGCTGGCATCCTTATTAAAGAAAAATTTTAGCAGACACATGCACACAGAGAATGCCATGTGAAAATACAGGCCCAGTGGGAAAAACAGCCATGTGAAAGTGGAAGCAATACTGGAGTTAACCATCACTAGCTAAGGAATGCCTGGGGATACCAGAATCTGGATCTGGTAATAAAGATTCTTCTCTAGAGGCACTGGAGGGAGCATGGTCCTATAACTGCTTGATTTCAGGCATCCTGCCTCTAGAACTCTCAAATTTCTGGAGGTAAGAGTCAGACATTAGTATTGTTTAAAGATTCTGGTGTAAATAATTTGGGATTTGGCATGGACATCAAGACTTTTAATGGTTCCCCAGACAATTTAATGTGCATCAAATTTTGAAGAACCACTGGGCTAAATGTAGTTTAGTCATATATTCTCCTGTCTCTCCCTAGGCATAATTTTGTGTTCATTTATCTTTTATTAACTCTAGGTAATACCTGACCTCCCCCAGCCCATTTGTGCCTTTGCCTATCCTGATTTTTTCATTTGTTGTATTTTATTCTATTCTGTTCCTGCTAGCCTAACTGTATTCATCTTCATTTGGTAAATTATTTATAAAGTTACTCTTAAGCTGTCTGTATTAAAACACCAACTAAATTTAAAAGTTTCTAATTCATGTGCATATCTGTCCTTGAAAGTTGTTATATTAGTGTTACATAAGTTGCAAGTAAATGAAAAGCTTATTTACATTTTTGTTGAAGTAGATTTGCATTTTGTGAAGTACACAGGTCATTTGATCAATTCATTGACTGTTTTCCTGCAAAATTGTATTAGAAATGATAAATTGAAGAACACAAAACATTGTGTTCTTCAGGTCCCCCACTTTATATCTTTTTTCCATATTGTTATATCACAAAGTTAGTCAATTGTTTTTTTTTTCCTGGTTGGCAGAGCGGCATATGAAGCCCTAAAAATTAAATAATACAAATAGCACATTTAAAATCATCTGGTCCCACTTTGTAACAATATAAAACTATTTGTATCCTTAGATATTGATAGGTAAATTTTGTTTTCTTTCTATAGTTAAGGTATTATCAGATAAAGACTAAGCCTAGTTTTATATTTATATCAAATTCAGTGTTGTAATAAAATAACACACTATCTCTTGGGACAACTGTATTATTTTCTTTTAGGTACTTGATATTACCCAAATTTTGGAAGTTTTGTATTAAAGAAGTGTATTTCTGTCTTTGTAATATAAATCCCTGGAGAGTGCATTATTTATTAACATTTTTATTATATCAGATTGTTGCTAAGCTTGTTATCTACCTTTATAGGCAAGACATTTATAGGAAAGACTTTCAGTTCATTTTTTTTTAAGATTTATTTATTTATACATACAAGCTGGGGTACAGGCCAGAGTTTGGGGTGGCGAGAGGGCTCACCAGAGACAGAGTGGGGAGCAGAACAGGCAGATCAGAAATACACTGCTGAGGGGAGCAGTGGGCGAGGCAGGAGAGGTCTGCCGCACCATGTGGGGTTCTCCCTGGCTGGGCGTTGAACTCGCGTTGCACGCTGCCAACAGCTCCACAGCGCAGCGCTCAACCGCTGCGCCACCAAGGGAGGCCCTTTCAATTCATTTTTGATGGTGGTCAGGGCTAGTGTAGAAACCTAGAGCACAAGTGCTGTATGAGAGAGGCAATGGGCTCACTTGGTTTAGAATGGAAAGTCCCAGGTGCATTTAAGGGGCAGGTGGAGTAAGTTGTTAATTAAGGCAGAGAGTTTCATTGGTAGAATAGTGCTAAGTAACAGAATGTGTGGTAAGGAAAGGAATGATAGAGATGCATAGGGAAAGTTGTATTTCCTCAGCAATTTTGCCCAGGCTAGGTTTCCATACCTGAATAAAGGATAATGGTTTATATACAAAGATTGAAACAAAAAAAAGGAACCCTATCATCTTATGTTTGAATTTCTTCTAATATATCCATAGCAATTATTGACATGGTTAGTAAGTGGCAAAATGAGTGTGAGCTAGTTGTCATTAGTAAATACAGATGTGCTTCTCTTTCCCTCAGTTTCCTTCATATCCTGCATCTCTTCCATTCTTTTATGTCATCAGAGTCCACAGGGGCAGGTTTGGAAAATGTAGCAGGGAGAGCCAGGAAATTTGACTAAAATTTTTAAGTTTGTTGTTCAAGTATCCACCACCTTTTATTTCTCATGTAGCTGGCAGATTGAATATATGTGATTGCATTGATTTTTCTAGTACCAATACCCCTGCATTATTTGTGTGTGATTTTGTCTGTGTGTGTTTATGGTAAGGAATGCTACCCTTGCTTATAGTCTTGAATTTATTGTCTTTGAGAAATAAAAGCTGCAAGACAGAGACCAACTTCATGTTTTATCTCATGGAAAATTATCCATATTACAGTCTGTGGAACCTTATCACTTAACATTAGTGACAGAGTGGGGTAGGCGTACAGGACAGTATGAATCCTCACCATAAAAAGGGAAATATCTGTGGTGGCAGGTTTCCTTACCACAGCCTCCACACGCTTTCTGTAGCTTTTTATAGTAGAATTTGATAAGAAATGGGATGCAGTCTGGAATTTGACTATGAAAGCCTATTCTTTACAGTATCGTTTTCATAAATGTTACATACCTAATAAATTTTAAATGTTCATAATTTATTTGTAAATTATAACATTTTATGTTACAGTAAATTACGCATTTGTAAATTTATGAAATTGGATGCTGAATATATAGTTAATGAATAAACAAATGTGTGATATTGGGGAAATCAATATTTTTAAAAAACCCATCATTTTTATGTTAAGGGAATTCTATTTTCGTAGTGTTCAGGACCTATAATAATGCTAGGCATCTATTTGTTGAATGAATGACTAGCTGAATTTCAGCAAAATTATTGAATTAAGTGAATATGCAGGCTTCCTTTACTATCCCAAAATGGAGTATTCCTATGATAATTTTCATAAGTGAAAATGGTGTAAAGCAAAGAATACCATTAATTTACGTGGAAAACATTTGAATGTTCTCTGTTCTCAGAGTTCAAAAATAACCTACCAAATCCTATCAAATGATATGTGAAACCTAAAATACTAACATATAGAGCAAAAGCAAGAATGATATCAAAATTTACAACTGTATAAAATAGTTTCCAGGGAAGGAGCTTGGTCACGCCAGATGCTGGGAGTGGCTGCTTCCTCTAGCTTGGAACTCTTGGCTTTTCACCTAACGCCAGCTTCAGAATTTAGGGAAATACCTGTATTGGGAAAGAAGTCACATTTACAGAGATGTAGTCACAGAAGATGGTAATTTTCACTCCTTGATGTTTTAATTGGTAGATTGCATATATTTTATCAAAACTAAAACTTCACATAAGGTGGGCCTCCCTGGTGGCGCAACGGGTTAAGCACAGCACTATGAAGCTATCCTGAGCCTCTGCAGCACGTGTTTGATACCCGGTCAGGGAGATTCCCACAAGGTGCAGCAGACCTCTCCTGTCTCACCTGCTGCTCCCCTCAGCAGTGTACTTCAGTTGATCTGTCTGTTCTGCTCCCCACTCTGTCTCTGGTGAATCCTCTCAGAACCCCACACCTCTGGCCTACACCCCAGCTTGCATGCATAAATAAATAAATAAATCCTAAAAGGAAAAAACTTGACACAAGGATATTTCTGACTTTTAAGTACTTTGGTTATTAGTTATAAATTTACTGTTAACCTAATTTTAATCCAACATGACTATAACATGTAACAGAAATCAAACTAAAAATTAAAGTCCTATTGCGAATTGAACAATATTGTGGCAAAAATGATCTGTTTTCTCAGGAAACTCTTGAAGATTGCCAAAAAATTAGCACTGATATTGCCAGGAGGGAGTCAGTTTTTTTTTTCACTAGCAGGTCTCAAACATTTTGGTCTTAGTAGCCTGTTACATTCTTAATTTATTAATTACCCCAAAAAACTTTTGTTTTTGTGGGTAATAAGCTGTCTATACTTGCTGCATCAGAAATTATAACTATGAATTTTATATTACTAGTGTATTTTAACCTAATAACAAACCCATTTGTTACATAAGCACAAAGACTTTTTAGAAAAAATAGGCATTTTCCATGACAAAAGTTTTGGTGAGATGGCATTTTATGATTTTTCAAATTTCTAGTAATCTCTGGCTTAGTAGAAGATAGTTGCGTTTTCACATCTGTTCTTCAGTCACATATTGAGAAATGTTGTAGTTGAAATACATGAAAAAAATCTGTTCTTACAAAGATATAGTTGCAGATTTTTCAAACCAAACCAAAACTTTATTTTTGAAGTTAATTTCCATACTCTTATTTGATACTACACTGAGTATCAGTGGATAGTTTCAATGCAAGATCTAAAATGCTTCAGTGAACATTCTGTATTGTTAAATTTAAATTCCTTGGTCTCTCTTGAACTTTGGATCATTTTCTCATACATAATTTTGTTCTGATTATTGGAAAAATATTTAGTGAGTTATGCTGATCATCCATATGTTTGTTATACAGTATAATGAAATCAGAATCATTAATATCACTATTGATCTCATTAGAGAAGTATTGGGATGCTCTCATACTCATCGTGAGTTCTCCTAAAAGCTTATTTCCTTCCCGACAAATACTGTTTGTTTTCTTTAAAGCCACATCCTCAGTTCATTTGAAAGAAAATGCCTGCCAAATTGTCAGTCTGAAAAACCATAATTTTTTAGTTTTTTGAAGTAAAAATGATGTTCCATGAAAAAAAAGTAGCTAGTTTAGCTTGGAATTCAAACAGCTGCACAGTGCTTTCTTTGAGACTGCTATTAGTTTAGTATGCAACAGAAGTACTTCATGTGTACTTAATGTTTTTTTACAACATATATTTAAAAGGTATATTAAGTGGTCAGGGTTTTAATAAAATAAGACATTTTTGCTGCTTCATCAAGGAAATTCTACAGTAAGGAATTGTGGGGAAGTTTTTTGAGTTCAGTTTTGTGAAGAATGTAAGAACTAATACAATGTCAACCCACTATTGCTGCGTAACAGTGTAAATACCATTTCAGTAAAAAAGTTTAGTAATATCTTAGTAATGCTATAAAAATAATTTTGATCTTAAAAGACTCTTGAAAAGCTTTGAGAACCCCAAGGACCTACAGACCTCAATTTAAGACCCAATTTCTATGCTGAAATAAATAGTTGATCAAACTTTGTTAACAATATGACAAAGATAACAACTTTGTTTTTTAGTTTTCAGCAATTTGAACAACCTTAACAGTGAAGGATATTCACTATGAAATGAAAAAAGTATCTTTTAATCAGGTACTATTAAAACTCTGTCTTTGCAGTTACAGAGTCTATATAACTAACTTGGTAGAGTACTTACAAAAGATGAACATAGTAATGTGATTATGGTGTGGTACACTTGACTTATTCCTATGTGGGCTTTTCTGTTTGTTTTTTTTAAAATAGCAAATTTTGTAGGCCACACAGTAAACTATTTTTCTCATCCCCCAGTTTTCAATAAAATTTGTAAGTCTGTGTCATTTATAACTACCGTCAGTTTTTACTCCTTCTTTTGACTTATCTTCTGCGTTACTAATAACTGAGTTGTGGGATGTGTGTATATATTAGTATACATTAGTAAATTTATATATTAGCTTGTTATCTGAGTATTCAACTTGATTTAAGCCATCTTCACCTGATTTGAACAAGCACTTGTTGCCCAATTGGGGTGAATGTTAGTCTCTTATATATATATATATATATATATATATATATATATATATATATATATATATTTTTTTTTTTTTTTTCATACTTGGACACTTAGCCCATATTTCTTTTACCCGAACAACTTTATGCACATTTTTACTTCTGACTTCTGGGAAAGAAATTGGAGTATAACAAATTCATCCACACTTGTTTTGATTTACTTAGGGCTCAAGTCAGTTCTGTTTACCTCCCCCCACCCCTTTCGAAGGAACCAGGGAATACCTTTTTATCAGATAAACTGTTTCGTAAATACTATTATAAGTAGTGTTTACATATAACAGCATAAATTTGTTAAACCTTGTCCCCTTTTCTTCTTATTTTGTCTGTACTATCTCACTTTAAAGCCTAGTTCCCCTCCAGTCAGGCAATTACCCTTTTAATGTTTTAACTGTGTTCCAGTCTTATAACATGTCAGGTCCAAAACCAGACTGAGAGATTGAGAAAATTTTGTTACATTTCTCTCCTGGTTCCTCTTAGAGCAAACCTGGAGTTTCTCCTGCTGGTGAGAGAGAATTAGCTCCTTTATATTTACTAATTTTATTTACCTTACATTCATTTTCAGGTTTCTCTTTCTCAGACTGGCAGTGGTTTACCTTAAGTGATGTGACTAATTTCTGGTCACTTGAAAAGTTACCCCAAGCATATAGCCTATCATCTGTTTTCTTAGTGTTTTAATTTCTTGTCCTTACTATGTGTCAGTATACTTTGGCTATAATTTATTTTATTTTTAAAAAAAATTTTTAAAGATTTTTTAAAATTTATGCATACAAGCTGGGTTACAGGCCAGAGGCGTGGGGGAGGTGAGAGGGTTCACCAGAGGCAGAGTGGGGAGCAGAACAGGTAGATCCACAGAAATACACTGCCGAGGGGAGCAGCGGGTGAGACAGGAGAGGTCTGCCGCACCTTGGCTATAATTTATTCAGTAGTTCAACATGTGTTGATTGAGTGCCCCATTGAATCCTGTAGTTTTACATTTTAAAGGGATCTTAGAAGACATCTGTGTAAGTAACCACTCATATCTTTGGGAAGATGAAGTTCAGTTCACACGAAATAGATTATGAGACAGCTCATTTAGAGTCCTTTTGGTTTAAAAAGAAAATGGTCTATCGCTGGTGTTGGTTGAATTTAAATCAAAGTTGACTTGTAATACATTGAATGCTAGTTTACTGTTCCTGATCTATAGTCTTTTGCTAAAACTCTTGAAATTTCTTAATTGGAATTTAAACTTAGTGCTCTCTGCCAGGAAATCATTGGCAAATGTTTTGTAAAAGTCATTCTTTGTTTTATTTAAGCCACAAGGTACTATGGGCTTTACCAAAAAAAAAAAAAAAAAAATAGGTGATATGTTGGATTTGACACTCAGGTTGTAGATTACAGGAGAATGACCCCTCCTCACCTCCCCTCCTTACATTTCACAATTGAAACAACTGATATTAGATGTTTCAGTTACTAATGAATCATTAGTTTGGTGTACCATTTGCCTGTATCTTTTTTTTTTAATTTTCTGGTTGATGAACTCTTATTTTTTTATTGGTATTATTATTTATGTCTTTTACATTATTGTGTATTCCCCGTAGGTTTCCCACCACCAATTCACCTGCGAACCGTCACCATAATCCCTTGTGCTCTTTTCTCCCCCATTTTGAGCCCTTATCCTCCCCCTCTCTCACTTAAAGTCTCTTTTTTATTTGGTTCCCCTATATTCCTGCTATAAGTGAAACCATTCGATATTTTTCTTTTTCCTTTTGGTTTATTTCTCTGAGCATGATCCCTTCTAGCTCCATCCATGTTGCTGCGAATGCATATATCTTTATATAGGTCAGTATTAAAGGATAGTTTGCCCTAAGGAGCATAATTAGTAGATATTTCAATATATCTTAATGAGGTGGCCTTATTAGTTGTTCCTTTCTCTAATTCCTGGAGATGTCCATCTAAGAGCTGACAGCTTTTTAAATCTTCTAATACATGTTTGTAACCTTATTAAAAATTGTTTATTAAAAATGATTACGTGATCTGATTTTCTCTTTTGACCTGTGTAATACCTTATTTATTTGTACTGACCTCGAATCATTGAAGTTTAGAAGTCAAAGAGACCATCTAGTTCAGTTTTCTTGTTTTATAGATGAAGAAAACAGACATCTAGAAGAGTCACATTATTTAGACTACCTAAGATCTTATTTCTCTGTCATGTTATCTGTAGTTCACCTCTTGAGTGCTCTGGATTCCAACTGAAAACAGTAAGGAAAAGAAATTTAGAAGTTTATCTGTTTTAAGTTGTAATCATAAGTAACCAACTTTTGAATGTTGGTAACAATTAATCTGGTAACAAAACAACAACCAAAAAAAAAAAGATCACAGTACAAAAACTGTAACTGTTCAAAAGAAGAAAAAGAAAATAGCCTTTATGTAAAATGTACACATTGCTGGGCACACTCTTAGGAAAATTACTCAGAGTGTTCACATGCCAAATTTGGAAGGTAAAAATCAATGGCAGTACATGCTACTTTCTCATACAAACTATCTTATTAACCTCTTTTTTTACCTCTCCCAGTTTCTTCTTGGGATGAAAAATGATGTAGACTTTTCACTGGGACACATTACATTTGAATTATTAAATATAACCTTAAAAACACCTATATAAAACAGATGACACATAAAGCTAATAATTTATTTCAAAAGGATATTTTCTACTTTTTTAGTAGTATGAATAAATTATGTAATGAGATTGGGGTCTTTAAAAAGAGTTTTAACTTACCATTTATCATAATATTAAGAGTGGTATTTTTGTTCTAAGGAAATAGATTGCTTTGCTTCTTTTTGGACTTAATATTAGAGGCAACTGTGAAAATATATTCTTAAAATGTTTGACAAATAAACTGTAGTTGAAGGCTAATGCATAAAAAGTAAATATGCTTTGTTTTCCATTACAGCTTTAAGAAATCAGCCAGGTAGTTTTGATTTGGTTGTGTATTTTTCTTTATAATTTGATTAGTATTAAAGTAAGCATTAAATTTAAAGCTTATTGTTTCTCCTTGAGATTGTCTGATTGTTCTAAATCATTATATTGTACTTTATAGCTTACAGACCTAATCTGGTAAACATTTTATTTAATATAATAAAATTTTGTGAAACCTCAGAAGATTTAGCATTACAAAATTTGATAATGTATATCATACATATTTTAAGTTATAGTACCCAAAATTTCAAAGCTAAGTCTTAAAATACATGGTCTTCATTATACCATATTTTGTACACACATGTGTTAATACATACCATGGGTAGGATTTTAATTATTATTTTTAATAAAGTGGGAAATTAATAAGTAATGCTGTTCCTGCGAGTAATTCATGGGAGGAATGGAGAGGAGACATTAGGGGGATGGGGCAGATTATAGAACATGTGTATTATGTTGGTTTTCCTCCCAGTTTTGGAAGCCCAAGCTCAAGGTGTGGTAGCAGGTTTAGTTTCTCCTTGTTTTGCCTTTTCATTGTGTCATCACTTGGCTGTACTTCTGTGTACCTGCATCCCTGGTAGCTCTTCCTCCTCTGATAAGGAGCCAGTCATATTGCATTAGGGACTATTCTAATGACCTCATTTTAACTTAGTCACCTTCTTAAGGCCCTGTCTCCAAATTAATTTACATTCTGAGCCCTGAGTTTAGGGCTTCAACATGTGAATTCTAGAGGGACACACAGTACAGCCCATAAGATGGTAGAACCACCATGACTTGGCTGATGGATACATTGATTTAATTTCTCTCCTGTTTTATTCCTTTTCTGTGCACACACACACTTTTGTTATTGTTACTGTTGAGATAGTTAGGTATTTGGCAGTTTAATTGGGATTTAGCCGAATAATTTGACAAAATTTCCTGTGATCACCCCGTGTAGGTATCATGACGGCTACAAAAGTACTTTGATCCATTATTCTAAATGACTTTAAAACCTTATTTAGCATAGTGTTGTAGTGTCTGTGTCTCTCTGTAGAAGGCTGGCTGATCATTTAAGATTATCATTCACAACATAGTGCATATGCAGTGCAGAGACAGCCTGCACTGTATGTGGGTATCTCTCTGTCCCCCACCCCGTGTGTGTATATAGAGCATGAAGCAGTTACCCAATAAGTGAGATAGTGTTCTGCTTCATTTTCCTTAACATTTAAATTTATGGGAAGCAGCGTATATGTAGATAGTATCCAGGTAACTTAATATACTTTAGAACCTATTATAGAAATCTGTAAGCCACTTTCATTTTACATTCTTTACCTACCTGGACCCTTAGTTTCAGGGTGTATTTTCTTGTAAGGTTCTGGGTTTTTTTTTTGTTTTAATTTTAGTTGAAATTTGTTTTCCCCAACAGCTTGTAAAATTACAAGGTTTGACTGTGATCTACTTTGTTTTGCCATGTCTCTAGCACCTGTCATAGTGCCTGGCATATAGGAAGTGGATCAACCAAAGTTTTGATTGAGTGAATAAAATAAATAGGTCAGAAAAAGTGTGTCTTAGTGTATTTTTCCCTAATAGCCTTTGCCAACTGTGTGTCCATGGTCGGATTTATTTTTTATTGATGACTCTCTTCCCTTACCCCAAATGGTACCTTATCAGCATTTGTATGGACTGTTATTCCAGAATAAGATAAGAAACTGGAAATGTAACCTTCCTGAATGATGGGACCGGAACCACATATACCCCCTTTCCATGTGCTATGAATATTATAACTACTATGAAATGTTTCTGCTGGCATATCTTCTGTTTTTACCTCTAGTTCAGAATATCTAAAGTATGACTACTGAGAGGATTATGCTCTCTGGACACACTCATTTTTGTAGGTAGTTTTTTATACTGTCTAGTCTGGAAACAACTGGAAAAAAATTTGTGTCTCCCCCCTTTCCCATTATTTCTCCAAATATAGTCTATTTACTAACTTTTCAGTTATTTTCTAGTTTTAAAGTATTTTTTGGATTAGTCCCCCTACTTGTGTACCCTCTTTTGCTTGCAACTGACAAATTTCAAAACTAAAAAATTTAAATTTAATTACAGTAATAAACTAGCTTAAGATAAAACTTGATGCAGTTGCTCAATAAATATTTGATGCATTAAGGATGTAATTTTTTTCTGTCTCTGTGATTTGCACTCTCTCTCTCTCTCTAATATCTCTGCCCTAACCTCAGTGATACATATTGCATCCTAGGCTTCACATTGCATCCTTGTTGACTACCTACTCTTCTCTGGATGGAGGAGGTTGTCTTTCATAGAAACCAGCAAATGACTACTGATATTTCACTTGCTAGTAGTAATTGAGTTAGGGCAGAGGAGTGAGGTGTGTAATCTGGGGTGGAGTGATCCCAATAGGCTATACCGTATAGTCAAGGTGTATAAGCTATACCACCTAGATTTGTTTAATTACACTCTAGGATGTACATACAATGATGAAATCACCGAAGGATGCATTCCCTAGAAGATACCCCATTTGGTAAGGGACAAATGACAGTAATGTGCTGGTGTCTTAAACATATTCTTTTGAACCAGGAGGTCCAGAGTTTTAAACTACCGTGTGGGGAATGGAATAATTTTCCAAATGGAAGGCAGCAGTAGTGATGTCTTTTGTCAGACTGGGAGTGGATGCTGCAGGAAGCCAGCCATTTTTTTGCATCCTGTTAATTACAGTCTGTGTCTCAGCTGCCAATTTCCAGGCAATCCAAGTTATCCTTCCTTCTACATGAAGTCCCAACATCATATCTTTGCTAATGTATCAGTCAACTTGGGCCCTTGTCACTCATTAATGCTTATTTAGAAAATTCACACAAAATGTCCAAGGTTGCATTATTTGGCAATAATTAGGGTACATAAAAACAATAGTTACTTTAGTGTCAAAATCCCTATTAGCAGCTTTTAATATTATTGTTCTTTTCAAAAATTTTAAACAGCTATTGCAGATGTTTGTAGATATATTTGAAGAAACACTTCCTATTTTGTTACAGTGTTAATATTCTTAATCTTTTAAATCTTTGCAAATGTTATGGCCAAAATGTTTTGTTGATTTTTAATGAAGTTGAATCTTTTCCTAATGTTTGAGCTGCAGGGGTCATAAATTCATTTTTTTTTTTAACTATTTCCAGTTTGTTGGTATTCATTCAGAATCAAAATAGCCATTTGTTTACTCCCTTGATCCAGTTATTTACTTGTAGGCAATTTTCCTGATCCTGAGAAATATTCATAAATGCATGCCTACCAAAATAAAGGGAAGAAAAACTTTAAGCATAAAACAATGAAAATTTAAAGTCATCTAATTGTTGTCCCAAACAAAAATTGAATTAATATATCATGGGATAATGTAATATCAATATGCATTTTGTACCAAATCATTTTTGTAACAAAGTAATTTCAGTTATGCATTTGACTTTGTCTTATAGAGAGGGGTTCTCTTAATAGTGTATTGTAGGCAGATTGAAGAAAATCTGTTTCTCTGTATCTCTCTCCATAACTTTAATTGTCTACCCACTCCACCCTCCCACTGGTCATTTAAATTTAGTGTGATATCCAGGATCGTAGTTGGACCTAGCATGCTCCATGAATGAGATCATTAAATAATGTTACCTTTTTTGTTTGAGGCCACATTAAAAATAGGGCTAACATGTGTTGCAGGGATTATTAAATATTTGGAAGTTACTGTCCAATGTGTATATGCTGAACTGAGTTTTGTGATGCTGAAAACATGTTCAATTAAATGAATTTTCACTGAATTGCTTCAACAATCCTGTTTTTGCAATATTTACTTAATTATTTTCTATAAAGTCTCAAAGTGAAATACTTCATACTGAACATTCAGAATATTAAATGCACTTTTAAATGTAAACACTTGGCTAAATATTAAGATAAATTTTGTATTTACTCTGGTCTCCTTTAATATAGCTGAGTTAAGTAGTTGATTGCCTGTAATTGATGGGAGTTTTGAATAAAGCTTTGAGTTTACACGCTGTTTCTGAGAGGATAAGAAAATGATAGTATCATTAATTTTTTTAGAACTTATTTAAAAATAAAAATGATTTGACAGAATATGCATATAAATCCTGTGTGGTTTTTTGGTATTAATTGATTTTGAGTATCTTGTTCATTTTAATAGTTCATCACCACCTTGGAGGCGGGCCTTGTTTTATACATAATAACCTCCACCTGGCCTGAAGCCTTGGTGGTATAGATTGGATCAGTGTCTTGTTTTGTGATCTACTTAAAGATGGTTGTTCTGAATGTTTGGTGGGCGAGGCTGTGGGTGAAATGCAGGATTTAAATGGCAAGCCTTCTTAAAACAAGTGATGTTTAGATTTTGAGTATCTGGTCTTCTTTCCGTGACATAGAGAACCCACCTTGTTTGACTCTGTAAACATGCAAACAAACCAATAAGGGACCAGTTCTGCAAACCCCTAGAGGTAGAGTGGTTCCTTGCTTTTTGCTCTTTCACACTGGGGCTTTTAAGGTTTCTTGAAAGTGAACACTGAGGTTTTCAAATAAGAAGCCTCTTAATGTTTTCTTCTCTCTCTTTCTCAATTTTTTCCCCCCATGCTCCTGTTTTTTTTAGGTATCTTTGATGTTAGACTTAAATGGCTTAAATTGCATGCCAGTCATTTTCCAGAATTAAGTGTATTTGAACATGGGTAAACTCAGGTCTTTGAGAGTCTATGTAGTTTTATAGCATCTGTGACTGAAACCTCCAGTGTAAAATTGCATTAATTGTTACCTTTTTTTTTTTTTTAAACCCCAGGGCACATTTCTTTATGTTTCTCTTCTTTGGAAAACTAAATTCTGCAGGACTTGGAACATCCTTCTTTACTCTGTCTATTCCTAACTCTCAACATAGTGCTTTGCCCATCTTGGGAGTACACTCGATAGAAGGGAAGCAGTAAGTTTCTTTCTTTCCAAGAATGCAAAGGCTAGCTGAAGTACCGTTGGCACTGGAATAATACTTAGAAAATTTGAACAATTTACACTTTTCCCTTAGAAAAAAATTTTTTTAAATTGCATAACTGATATAGCACTATGATGAATGGAATAAAAAATTTCATAGGTATTTGAATAGGTAAGACCTTCCCTGCTCCTGCTCTGTTTGGTATTTTTTTGCTACAACTTAAAAAAATAATGTAGTAGCAATATGTAGTCATTACAGGAATTTTTATAAACAGTAATTTATATCATTTTGGTTTGTCTTTTTCTTTGTCCTGGAATACATTGAAGTGATGCTGAAGCTTTACTGATCACTGCTTTAACTTGGACATGTTGGGGCCTTTGCATATCAATACCAGGCATTGTTGAAAACCTTTGTGTGCTTTAGTACCAGACTTCATGATTTGAGAGATGGACTGAATGATATATTAGATGAAAAGAATGCTAGCTCTATTTTCATTCCGTTTCACTTGCTTCCATCTAGCCTGTCTCATTTTGGGAAGTCCTGTTAGTCAAATAGTGACTAGTAGTTCCCCTGACAAAAATACTTATGATTGGTCAAATTATGATTTACTTTCTTTTAATATATTGGATAGAATTAGTTGTTATTTAAGTTCTTAAGTCAACAAACTTTCAAAATTGACTGTTGAGTACCTGTACATTACCAGGATAAAATTGAGCAAGATAGCCTCCAAAGTATACATGTACCAGTTTACATCTAGTCAAGCTGTCTTGAATCAAAAATCATCAAAGGAGTATTTACCTTTCTCATTTTGTTAAGTATATATCATATATTCAGGTGATTAATTGTACTCTGAGTTAATTTTTTGGGGTTGGTACTTTTTGTTTATATGAAGATAGTTGTTGTTACTCTAACCGTATCATGTTATCATGTTGCAGTACCATCCTTCTGGATGTACTGAAAGAAACTTTGATTTGTCCCTTTTCCTCAATTTTGTGTTCAGAATGTTTTACTTCCTCAGTGTCTTAGGAATTCTAGTATTTCCATCCTCCAGTGCCACAGTCCAGATTTTATCCTCCTCCTATATGACTGCAATGTCCTGATAACTTGTCTCCTTTATTCCAGTCAAGTTTCCTTGTAGGAAACTTCAAATTAGAGCCAGAACGATGTTTTTTTTTTAAAATATATTTTTTATTTATATCTTTTACATCATTGTGTATTCCCTGTAAAATTCCCACCACCAGTTCACCCGCGAGCCATCACCATAGCTGGTGCTCTTCTCTCCCCTGCCCTGACAGAGTGATGTTTTTGGAATGTAAATTTGGTCATTTTCTATACACTGCTCTAAACCTTTCAGAGCATTTGTTTCTTTTACGTGATGCTTTAAAGGTCCCCCCAGGATGTGGTTTTTGCCTGTGTTCAAGCCTTAGTTCTTGATTCTTTCTTAACTGCTCACTGACTTAGTTCTGTTTCCCTCTTTTCTCCCCAAACATTCATATTTTCATTCTCCTTTTGTTTATCCTTCGGGTCCAGACACCAGCGAAACTTTCTCTAATATGTATTCTTAGATTCCTGAATTTAGTTAGGGTTTCTCGTGTGTGTGTGTGTGTGTGTGTGTGTGTGTGTGTGTGTGTGTGTGTGTGTGTTTTCATTGGGACATTGTTACTATCTCCTTTGTCTTCCTTTCTGAGATAGAAGCTTGATGAATGCCTAGTCAAATCTTTTCCTCCAACTTAGGACAGTAGAGTTCTTGTCACATAGCAGCCTACTCAAGTGCCTGTTAGTCATTTTTAAATGTACAGTTAACTCGGTATCATAAAGAGTCCCATGAAGTGGCAGGACAGTCATCGTGAACCTATAACTGTTACATATCTCTTTGTGCCAAATAGTTGTTAGTATGCATATTCTTAAATAAGGGACCAGCAAACTAGTCTGTGGGTCAAATCCTGCCCACTAATCATTTATGCAGGTAACAGCTAAGAATGAATTTTTATTACGGTTTTTTAAGTGCGTCAAAAGAAAAGTATTTTATGACACAACAACATCATATGAAATTTAGATTTCATTGTCTATAAATGAAGTTTTACTGGAACACAGTCACACTCATCTATTTACATACTGTTGCTGCTATTGTGCTGCAAGTACAGAGTTGAATTGGTTGTGACAGATGATGACTGACAAAGCCTTGTACATTTATACATTTACTGCTTAACTCTGTATGGGAGTTTGCTGACTTCTTAAATTCATTTCTGTGATGTGAGAATAGATAAATATAAATTTGTATGTTTCACCCCTACCCCCAATTCGTTCAAGTTATATGTATGTCCAGTAAGAGACTATTATTTGAGTTTTGAAAATCTATGTTCCAGCCTCTCTACCTTATATAGGACTTTTTGAAAATTGAACACTGCAGGCTAGATATTGATAAAATACAAATCCTGCGATATTATGTAGATAAAACCAGTGTAGTTGGGTCCTACCAACCCAGTCTAAAATCAGTCATTTCCTAAATAAATAATATCCTAATTCTTAAAATGTATTATTATGTTATAATAAAAAGTAAAAAGAGAACGACTTTTTGTGCTGTTTGATGTAATCTTTAAAATTTGATGCTAAAGCCCTTCTATAAATTTTGCTAAAATGTTATCTTGCAGAAAAATACCCCCAGCCTTGTTTTGGTTGTATATTACTAACAGTTGGGAAGTAACTTTATTTGTTAGGGTTTCTTATTAGGCAATAAAGAACCTTCATTTTACATCATTTAATACAATCAAATGGTTTTTACAACATTGTTTACATTTTGTATTAAAATATTTTATTGAGAAAATACTTAATTAACTTTGTTTTATTTTTAGGGTTATATCCTGTGTTGTGACCTCATGGTTTAAGTGGGAATAAAGATGAGTATAAGCAGTGATGAGGTCAACTTCTTGGTATATAGATACTTGCAAGAGTCAGGTGAGTACTTCTATAAAGTAAATAGGCCTCAAATTATTTTAATATTCTCAAAATAACCTTTTTTGCACTTGAAATTTGTACCAGTCCAAACTGTTGAACTTTGTATGTTTCCTTAATGTCTGGACTGCCATTTTAAAGCTATGTGTTTCTGCATGGTTTAACTCTCTGACTCTTTCAAATATGTTGGAATCATCTCAGGAAAATATTTGTAACAAATGGTTTGGCTTCCACTGTTCAAAGATCATTATTATAATTTGTTATGAAGTGAGATCATTGCACATGGCTAGTAGGGACATATAAAATCTTAGATGCCATCAATTTGATAATGCATATTCAGAGTCCTCAGCTACATGTTTACTGGTTTTGATTGCAGCTAACATTTCAAAAGCTAAATCAACATTTTTTTCAGAATGCGTTTATAAGTGTTATCCCAATTGATTTAAGTGTATCTTTGACTTCATTTATTATTACAGTATTTATTATGGGGTGATTAATAAATGTAAACCACCGAAAGACTTTTGTAATAAAAAAAAATCACTGTTCACCCAAGTTTTCTAAACAAATTAAGAGATAATAGGCATAAAGCTGAAGGGAAACTGCAAGAGAAAATGTGGGATGCATTAAGAAAAAAATGTTTAAGGTAGAAGAGGGAAAGCTTGTGTTGAGTGGGGCAAAGGATGGTGGAAAAGGATTGACTATAATGGTAAATGCAGATTAACATGAGCTGGACTCATTTGGTGATTAAAAATAACGTGCTGGAGAGGTTGAATTCTAGAAACTATGCCTTAAAGTTATTGGAATGTTTCAACAGTAAAGTGAGGTGCAGTAGAAGCAGGGTAATTTTGGTAGTTACTTGTGAAAGTCGATGGAAAAAATAAAGCAGAACATTGAACTCTCAATTTTGGGTTTGAAGTCCCCATTGTTTTTCCAATAGGGGTTAGTATGTTGACCACAGAAAAATACAACCGTGACTTTATTAAATGTTTGATCTCACTGCTTTCCAAGATATTTCCAACTGGAGTCTTGGACAGGGATTTTCTATTCCCAAGCATCATCATTGCTTCTCTCTGACCTGAAATAACTAAAAAGATGATGATGTCAAACAAGGGCAGGGAGGGAAAAAGAGAAGAAACTAATGTATCCAACCAATACAGAATAACTTGCTATAAAGCTTTGAAAGTAATATATCTTGGTTTTTGTTTGTTTCAAACTATAAACTGATATTGAAGACAAATCCCAAAGAGGATGTTTGTGGAATATTTCAAATAAGATAAAATTATTAAAGTGAAAAGACTGGTGATCATTACATTTATAACATTTACATACTTGATTAGTAGATATTGTTCTGTTGTACTTTTGGCCAAAATGTAAAGAAATTGTTGTGTTAAACTCTACTTTCTACTTCTGAATCTGAGCACCATTTAAGCCAGAACTTAAAGGCATGAAACCGAACTATCAAATGGACAATATATTGTAATGACTTGTAGGTCTATTGTAAAGGCAACTCCTGGGTTGTCGGAAAAGTCATGACGTATTTTTCGTGTGTGTGTGTGTGTGTGTGTGTGTGTGTGTGTTTTAAGCAAAAATGCGTCATGACTTTTCCAGCAACCTAGTATTTAGATTGTACCATGTGAATTACTGTTTTTGGAGATCAGAAACATTTGAATAACTCAGCAATATCCTCTAGTTCTGCCTATGCTGAGGTGAAATAGTGCAAAGTGAAGTTAGAGATGACAACACTCAAGTTTTCTTGTTTCCAAACAGAAGTCCACAAATTAATGTTTTATGTTGCTACATGAAAACATAGTGAGTAAAAGGGGCAATAAAGTAATACTCTGGATTAATTTTTGAAAGCGTATCCTGTGGTTAAATATTATCAAAAGTCTTCTTAATATTGCTTATTTCTCAGAGAAAAGCCTTCTGTATTCTGTTTTAAGTTGCTGTGAAAATAAACCAAGAATTACCTTTTTTAAAGCTTTACGTTTTAGACCGATTATCATTCTAATTCTATTTACTGTGATCTTAGTTGTGTTTGCTTAGTCTTTAGAAAACTTTATACTTTACAGTGTGTACTGGTGATATAACATACTGTTAAGCCACATTTCTTAAAATATGAATGCCAGCCCCTGTGTAAAATTTGTAGCTTCCTATTTATGGTATGATTTATAGGGGAAAATGAAACTTAACTGATGAAATTTTGATTTATGGCAATTTTTCTAGGAGTGCAACTTGTCATAACTTTAAGACCTATGAATAGCACTGTTCTAGAGTTAGACCCTCTAACCACTAGTGTCATTATTACTCAGTGGTGAGTGGGGCCCAGGAATCTGCATTTTTAAATGCCCCAGGTGATTTTAGGTACAACAACATTTGAAAGCCACTAGTATCTATTAGTTGGAGGACAGTTAGAACTGGATGAGAAAGTTGACAACAGGTATGTAGCATGTTCACAATATCTGGAAAGAAAATGGTGTTTAGTAACTTTGAAATAAAGTAGAAAACATGGTTTGTACATCTATATTGAGATTTATGATGTGAGAATATCTGTTAAAGGGGGAGCTACCACTAACAGCGGTATAGTTGTACTTACAGGCAAGATAGAACAAGAATGAATGAGGCATCTTTATGTCATAAAGGATACTATGAGACATGGTAATTTGAAATTAGTTCCAGAAATAGGAGATGGAAAAGAGTTTAGTTTTGTTAGCTCTGGACAGATTTCATATAGAGCTCAGAATTAACCCATCTCAGCGCTTGCCATTTATTCCAAAGACTCTTTCTTGGTTCTGACCTTCAGTTTTACATAAAAATAGCTATTTTTGCAACTGATTTTCTTTCCGTCATTCTCTCTTTTTAAATCACATAGTCCAGTAATTTTTTTCTTTGGGTTATTTTGGGGAATCAGCATATTTCACATGTTACAAGAGAAATTTAATGAGAATTAGTTATTAAATATCTTAAATTCCGTGTAACTTGCTTTCAGGCAATAAATATTCCTTTTAAAGGATTTAAAGCAATACAGAAGAGACCATAATCTTAACATTGCTACTTTGCCTCCCAGAGAATACAGAATTTCATTTGGAGATAGGAATAAAAGAAATAATGGCAAAGAAAGGATCTTTGCGAAGACATCAAGTGCTGCTTTGTACAGTTTCTCCCACAAAAGGAAATAAAATTTTACTTACCTAACTCATTTCCTAAAGGCTCAGTCAGGGGAAAACAAAACACACCTATGAAAGTTTTGTTCTTTGACAAATGTGTTATTTAGCATGGTGTTTTTCAGTAAGAGCTTAAAATATTTGTTTAATGTTGACTGGGCTCTAGTACCCATCTCCAGAAGAAAAACTCTTACTGTTTTAACCTTAAACACTTTTTACCATATGGCAATCATCCTATTTATGATTATCAGCACTAGAAGATTTTATCTGTTAACAGTTCGTTCTTGCCCCCAAATTACATAACTTCTCAGAGCTTCAGTTTCTTCATGAATTTTGCTTCTTGTTAAAAAGGATTACATATAATATTCATCCTCAATTGTTTTAAAATTTTTCACGCCATCCATCCATACTTGTTAAAGCTAATTAGAAGAAACATATACTTATTGTAGCATATTTTTAAGTGTTGTAAATTTCAATTCTGTAAATTTAATCTTTAGACAGCTCGCCCTAAGCATATTGCTTTAATCATCACCATTCTGCACTTTTATGAACTAGACTTTGATATTCAACAAATAGGTCCATGGGAATAAATTTAAGTTTCTTTTCTTTTGCAATGATTTGAAAATTGAGTGTATTTGACATATAGTACTATAAGTAATGATTTACTTGATTCAGGATCCTCTCTTTGACTAGTGTTATCCCCACAGCATTAATAATTTGCTTGCTCTAATAACTCATACCTAACATATGTAACAACCATATGCAGAATTTTCCTACAATAGAATCTGATACATTAATTTTAGAATAGCTCAACTGGTTTGACCTTTTAGTTTTCCTCCTCCCCCCCCCCCCATTTTGCATCACTTTTATTTTCGTAGCTATTTCAGTTTTAGTTTATTTTTTCCAGAGAAATTATTCTTGAAAGTTTGGGGGGAACTTTGTGGCATCAGTTTTTATTGTTGCTTTGTATAAAATTTTGCTTAAATTGTATGTCTGCTCTGGGGAAGATTCTTGATTCTTTGTTTAACTGTCATGTATTACATGTTTTAAGAACTCAGTAACATTTCTATTTATAATATATCAATACTTGAACATTGGATGTTGTTAAACAGTTGCATCTTATAATTGAAGACTAATGGGAAAATAGCAAAGCATGCTTATTATTAGTGAGTTATTTTCTACACTGTGATTCGAAATAATATTTTTGTTATTTTTCAACCTCATGTTTTTAGAATTGAGGCTCATCTTACCATATAGTCTCCATTTTTGAGGTGATGACATGTAAGCTCAAAGCATTTGGTTCACAAGAGATGATCTTATCTTTCCTATACACCTCTCTTCAGTGTTTTGTACACTTTTCAAAGGGTAGTATGTCTCACTGAAATAGGTCTTGTACCACACCAGTTTTTTGAAATGGTGCTTATTTCAGATGTGAGATCACCTATCAGATACACCACATACACACATGTGTGCCTGATGTTTAGAAATCTAAACTTACTTCTTATAGTCACAAACTAACCTGTTTATGATAACATTAAGCGTCTGACCTGTCACACCAAATAACCCATTCATTCTTTTTTTCCCTTCCATTTTTGATTTTATGTTAACCCCTGCAATGGCTAATAAAATGTCAGCAGTCTGGTAGATAAATGTAGTTTCTTTGGACTCAGATAAAGGTAACTTTCTGTACCCTATGCTGGTGCTTTTTGTAAACAGATTCACAGTGGACTGAATAGAGTCAGGTAAAATTGGTTATCAGTAATGTGGCTCTAACTGTGAAGAACTGCAGTGAGGAAAGCTTAAGGATCTTCATTTTTTAAATTTTCATGACTAATTGGGCAGGTGCAAAGGTAGGTGAACATAGAGTTTTGCTTCATGATCAAATAAATTATGCAATAATATTGGTTTGATTGACATGTGACTAATAAACCATTAACAATAGTTTTCAGAAATGCTGGTAATTACTATACTTTTATACTTCCAAATCCATTTTTCTCTTTTGTAAGCTGAATGAACCGATATTTGGCTGATAGAGGAAATTCCTTTTACACATTCTTGCTGACATACTTGTTAACAGACAATGGTCCTTTAAGAGTTGCAAAACAGAGAACTTGTTCAGTCCTAATAGTAATCTTTTTGTTTTTCTTTTTTTAGGAGTAGCCAGTATAGCAAGGGTATAAGGAAACATAATTTGCTGATGGCATTATAATTTGCACAGTTTTTTAGGAAAACAGTTTGGCAATCACAAAAACTTCCTTTAAAATGCTCATGTCCCCTACAACTTTTGAGAGAATCTTTCCTAAGGAGAAAAAAGTATATACATGATAAAGTCTATACACATAGATACTTGAGGGTAAGATTCTATTAAAATGATGAACCTAGGGAAACATTTCAGCTATGAAATGAATAATGTACTAACTGAATATATTTACTGACTGTATATTATGTTATTATTTAAATTATTTCAGAAAATAAAATTCAAATAAAATGTTCAGTCATATTTTTAAAGTTAAAATTTGGCTACAAAATTATACGCATAGCCAGTGTGTTTTACATTCTGTGTGATCCCTTAGAGCACTCTCCCCCTACTTTTCAACCTTTTTCTAAAATATTTTAAGTGTCTAAATATGCAGCCTTTAATATTTTTGGAACTTTTAGAATGAACAAAAATCTGAGTCTGTAAGACAGCATTAAAAGTACAGTTGGGAGCAAGGGGGGAAGCATGTGATGATGGAGCAGAGATACAACTTCCCCGGTGTTTTCTGATACGAAGCTTAAACAGGGCCTTAAGTTTTTCTGACATTGGATAAATCAGAATTTACTGTGTTGTAATAATAATTAAACTTTACCTCTTTTTTCTAAGACCTATATCATAAATGGCAGTAATTACTATCTTTTTGTACTTCAGTGACGTCGAACGCCATTTCCTTGATCCTGTATTCTCTGCAGGGTAGCTGGCTCTAGAGTGTAACTCCCCTTTGAGAACACAAATTCAGCTATCCCAAGAGGTAGCTTTTCTCAAACAGGCAATATGTAAAAAATGGTTGTTTTGTGATCTTGTGCCTTATGTGGAAGTGGTGCACATCTCATGAGGAAACACACACACACACCACTGCCACTGCTTGTCTTTGTCAGTGAATTACTCTCTTGAACTCCCGTATTCTTCTCTAGAATCTCCTTTACTTTCCATATCTTAATTGCCCTAGTAAATATGTAGAATAATTGATCACAGAATTATGATTTACATCAGATTTGGTCTTACTCCTAGAAAGAAGGGATGCTGTTTTTTGGTAGTCAGACCAGACTTCACTATTTCACACATTTAGTTCTTTTCCCCTGTGATATAAATAAAAAGTGCCCCTGAAAAAGTATTTCATGCACATATATTTGCACATAAGTGGAAATGATTCTCTGATATTTTGAGTTAGTTTTGTTTTTCAAGGGAGATTTAAGTCATATGTTTCTTCTGGATTCGTAGATTTTCTGATGTGCTAAGTGATACTTTATAGTAGAATTGCATTCTGATTTAGCAAATGGTGTTGAGCACTTGTAAATTAAGTAATGTTTTAATTTTCCAGAATTAAAAGATTGCTAGAGAGAAACCCTTTTCTCAGGCCACCTAGTCTAGTTAGTCATGCACATAAATGCAACAGTACACACACACACAAAGGTGATAACCACTCATTGTGGTAAATGATATATATACACTAATTGTAGGATTAGCATAGGTAAGACTGATTAGCTCTGGGGTAGTGAAAAGGATTTCATTTCCATTCAGATAGGGGAAAAGAACACAGACTCATATAAGACCCCAAAGCATGAGAAAACACTGTGTGGTGTTACATGTAATTGGCAGTCATTTAAATGTGCAGTAGGAAGAACGGTGGGGATTTGGAATCAGGGAGATGAACCTGGATAGATAGGATAATACTGCAGAAGTAGCAATGTAACATAGGAGCTGGGATTTCATTAAAGGAAGGAATCATTAACAGTGCCCAAATAAGGAGGAATAAGAACGGTTTTTCGTTTTACAAGTGGTATTCTAGTGTGGTGTGACAAATGTACTGACCTGGGGGTGAGAGGAAACTTACAGCAATAGTCCAGACAGATAGATAATCATGGGAACTAAACTCCAGGTTCTGGAGACTGAGAACAGAGAGGTAGGATTGA
Organism: Scalopus aquaticus; assembly: GCA_004024925.1. Classification (NCBI taxonomy): domain Eukaryota; kingdom Metazoa; phylum Chordata; class Mammalia; order Eulipotyphla; family Talpidae; genus Scalopus; species Scalopus aquaticus. The sequence goes on along the minus strand of PVIJ01002459.1, from coordinate 72,312 downwards.
TAGAATTGGACAAATGGTAGAATGCCAGAGGCTGAAGTGGAAATTAGTATCACTTTCAGGTGTAACAAAGTCAAGGTCAGAAATTTTGAAGAAGAAAGTTTGAGGAAGAGGAAGAAGAAAATAATTTTGAAAATACGAATTTAAGCTGGCATGTAAAACTGTTTAAAAGTAAAGAAAAAGACATAGCTGAATTTAACATTTATGCACAGTGCTTAATTGTGGACCTTATTTAGGGTAAACATGAGTGAGACGTGTTAAAACAGCTCTCATGACCACTTATGGGTGTTCTTGCTATTTGAAAACATTCCGACTGTATTCACCAATATATTGAGATGGATGTAATAAGCACCTGTGATCATTTCTCTCCTGTTATGACCAAATAAATTTCAGGATGATGCAACATTCCAGCCAAAAATTGGTATTACTCCACCTGCAGGTTTTAGAACATAAGCTTATTAAACTCTTTATCATACCATTAAATAGGGTCTAAATGTAATGGTTTTGATTATTTCAATCATACTCATGTATTAGAGAGTATGGAAATCTTAAACTTTGCTGCAGTTTGTGAGATTCATGGAAATCAGAATACTTGGAAAAACCTTAACTAATAAATTTCTTAATGTTTCATGTACTGCTGATACTACTTTCTAACACCCTGAATTGCAACAGAACAGTGATGCAATCTTTCATTTTCTGTTAATAGGTGCTCACTCTGCCTTCGTTTTACCCTTGACTGTATCCTAACTGTGCAATAAGGAGCAATGGAGTGTAATAATAATGGTCATGTTCTATGAATGAATTTGAATCTTTCTCAGTGACTGTTTTCCCTTTTGCTAATTAGTAAAATAATATGTGTGTGCATGGTGTAACCCCTCTTTAAATGATACTGTTTATCTTGAAGTTGTCTTAAGTTACTTGGCTATCTTTTTTCCTGTTTATGATTTACTGCAGAACTTACTTTGGGAGGGATTTGTAATTGGAAACAAAAATCTTCAACCTCATTTCTTACAGATTTCACTGCCATATCTCTTAGCTTTCTCCCTCTTCTTCCCAGGCTCTATTCTCAACTTCCTCTGGCAATCTGGAATCTACTTAAAATCAAGTAGATATGACTTTCCTCTTAGGGATAATGCAAAATGATGTTTTATTCATTGGTATCTTTCTTGACCATCTCTGTGAGCTCAGATTAAGCTGAAAACTATAAATATTTTTAATAATGATTTTGCCTGTGGGCAAAATTACGAGGTTAAAATCAAAGTATTAAGGTGACATCTTTGATTTCTCATTAAAGGTAGTTGATTGGAATGGCTCAGTGTTCCAAAGAACAAAGGAAAGCCATGGGGAAAATCAGTATAACTGCCTTTGTTAACTAATTTAAATGTTTCCTCCTCAAATGATTTTTGTGATGCCTCAGTGTTTTTTTCTAGACTGTTCATAAGTTCGTAAGAGGAAACCTAAGCGTAAAAGCACAAAATGTAAAAAACAGGCTTGAACTAAGGACAGAATAGAACAGATCAACTAAACAGCAGTTATTATATAGATGAAATCAGTTCAACCATGACCAAAATAAGCCCATATTCATTTTCTTTATTTAGTGTGAAAATTTCTTAATATTCTGTTTTACATATATAATTTGAGTTAAAATATATTGCAATTACTATTTAACAATAAGCTTTAATGGATATTTTGGTAAAGAAAGCAACAACATTGTGTCTGTCAGGTTATTAGAATTTTACTTTTGAATTTGGACTTGACCTTCATAAAAAGCAAGACCAACATGAGATTTTTTTGTTAGTGTTTTGGTTTTAAATACTTCAAATTAAAATTAATTGCTGATGGAGACATGGAGCTGGGTTTTCACGTGCTAACTCTTCATTCCCTAAAATTTACTTTTACATAGATGGTTATTACTGAGTGGCAGAAAATTAACAATTTTTTAAAGCACTTAACCAATTTATAATAAGATGGGATTTAAGCATAAACATTTTCTATTAAATTTTCATTTCTTCCATTAGCTTTAGTTTGACTTAATTTTCTAGGTAATTTTTAAAAGCCTGTGACGTACTGAATTTTTACAGTGTTTGACAGTTTGTATGTGGAAATTTAGATGTACCACAAAAATATTAAATATCATTTCATTTATCTTGGCCTAAATTATCTTAAGTGAAGCTTTTTAGACGCATGATTGCTAGAGACTTTTCCAACTTTAAAGTTTGATGGTATATGTTGAAGAAAATTGTGCCACTACTAAATTTTATATGCACAAGGAATTTAATACATTATATAAATGAAAGGGAAGATATATAAAGGCTAATGTGTTTGGATTTTTATATTTCTTTAGCTTTTTAAATTTATTTGACCTTAAGAGTCTGGAGTTTCAAATGGGTTAGAATGTGTTTTGAAAGATTATGGGAGTATTTTATTTATGTTGTATACATATTGCTTCTAGGAGAATAAATTCTCATTCTCATTCTTCTGCTTTTAGGATTTTCTCATTCAGCGTTTACCTTTGGTATAGAAAGCCATATCAGTCAGTCTAACATAAATGGTGCCCTTGTACCACCTGCTGCATTGATTTCTATCATCCAGAAGGGGCTACAGTATGTAGAGGCAGAAGTTAGTATTAATGAGGTAAGGAAGACATTTCAAATACTAATTCTTTTAACTGTTTCCTTAAATCTGATACTGTATTTGCTCGTTCACTATCTGATATGAGCCTTGCTACCTGAACAAAATTCAACACAGTCAGGTTGCTCAGGCAAGGCATGTTAACTTTTACTAGTAAGGATCATTATCTCTTGCTTAAGTAAACAGTAAGAAATAATTTTCTTTCAAACAGCAGCATTGTACTGTGGATAACTGAGACCATAATTGATGGTCTGAAAATTCATAAATCTTAGTTTGTTTGGTTATATATGATTTTGGAAGACAGCTTTATAATTAAAGGGAACTCTTGACTTCTGTTGTCTAAGGTCTACTTTTAGGTAAATTAACTTAGGTTTCAGTCATTTATGGTCTATGAGCCAAATCCTGCCTGCTGCCTATTTTTGTACATAAATAAAGTTTTGTACATAAAGTTCTGGTCTGCAAGACCGAAAATATTTACTCTTTGGTCTTTTACAGAAAAAACTTGCAATCTCTGTCTAGCTGAAAGTTTTCATATGGTCGTATATCATATTTATATGTGGAGCTTTTTACCTTATTTTGATTTCATGTTCCCCTTTCCAAGAATTTTTCAAAGCTGAAGAATACATTAACCAATGTTTACTACTGTAATTATATATTATACTAAAATTGGTTTCACTATTTGTATTTCCTTAAGTCTGTAACTAAGAAATACACTAACAATAATTTAAACGTATCCTCATTGTCCCTTTCATTCCCAGAGAGTATCTTTTATTGCAGAGGGTAATGATTTTTATCAGTGGCCAGAGATGAATTTTCGTTTTATCCCAATTTCTTTTTCTAGATTTAATATAGTATTCCACAGCGTATCCATGTTGGTTTTAACATTTTTTTTAAGTTATTTTTTAAGTTAAGATACTTTCTCCTACTTCTCAAATACTACGTTGTAATTGACAATTCTGAAAGATGCAGGTTTTTTTTTTTTTTTAACGGAGGAGCACCCACCTGTCATACCACTGTAGATTGTCACTAGTGCACATTCACCAGCTTAACACATTGTATGCAGGAGACATATTTATACGTTTTACATTGACTGGTAGTAGAGTGTGGGACACGTATTAATACGTTTTTTATAGACGAGCGGTAGAGTGCGGGTAATGTATAAATATGTTAATTTTTATACTTTTTTCTTTATACTTAAAAAATTAGCAAAAATGGCCCACGCCACTTGTTAGTGTGCGATAAAAACTACCCGCAAACAATGTGTGAGTCAGATGTTATGTATGCATATTCCTAGCTAATTTGCACTGCTTCTTTATTTTTTGCTTGCTCTGTTTCTGTCTCTTTTTGTGCTCACTGGAGAACTTTTGGTTAATTGTGAACATCCTGTTACCAAGGAGAGAAATGTAGGAAAGTTGTGGCATTAGCCTGTGAGTTATGGTGATGCTTCTTAGATGTTAGTGCACATAATACTTCCCTAGAGAACTTAACTTTCACCCTTCAGAGATTTTGATTCTACAGGCTGGAATGTACATTTCTAACATGCTACCAGGTGATAGTGGTGCTATTGTGTGTTTAATATTTCAATCAAGTTACTAGAACCTTTGAGTCCAACAAATCTGTTTTAAAAGTTTTAAGTTTAAAGATAATAGTGTGGAACTGAATCTCTCATTGTTGGATGAACTATTTAATATTGGTTATTACTACTTTTGACTAACATGAATTTGCAAACTTTCTATAATCTGGGCCTATTTTTTATTATTTCTTTTAATATTTTTACTTTTCCGTTACAACATTTAGCAATCTGAATAAGGGGAAAATTTTGACAGTTATTTGCAGTTGCTACTTGAAGTTTATTTCTTTGCTCCTATTCCTTTCCTTTTTACATCAGTCAGAAAATTATCTAAGTGTTTTTCCTTGGAGTGAAGATTTTCGTTTTTACTGTTCATTGGTATGAGTACAGATTATCTAGATGTTACCTTTGATTTTTCTTCTTACATAATGTTCCGTATCCAGGATGGTACGTTGTTTGATGGCCGACCAATAGAGTCTCTGTCACTGATAGATGCCGTAATGCCTGATGTAGTACAAACAAGACAACAAGCTTACAGAGATAAGCTTGCACAGCAACAAGCAGCAGCAGCTGCAGCTGCTGCAGCTGCCACAAACCAACAAGGATCTGCAAAAAATGGAGAAAACACAGCAAATGGGGAAGAGAATGGAGCACATACTATAGCAAGTGAGAATTTTTAAAATTGAATTTCAGAAGAAATATTTTGCTTCATGGCATCTTCTAAGCTGAAATTACATCTTCTGTTTCATATATGTCAACTTGGTCTCCTAACTTATATCACACAATTCACATTATTATTCCTAAAACTTCAAAAATTTAGATTTACTTTTGTGGATTTTGCATTCTTTTAAAAATATTTAGAAACAGTTTTTTTGCTTTTAAATGAATTGTTGCACATGTGTTTAATTTTTATGTAAAATTTGTAGTACTGTTCATTAACAGATAGAAAAAAACTCTGATATGGAGATATGAAGGTGACTCATAGGAATGATATCAGCAACCCCTACTGGCCAGAACTCAGAATACTATTGACATGGATCTATTTAATTCAAACCATACTATCAATTTAGCCATGTTTGTTTCTAACCTTTTATAGTCCTTCTCTCCCCCCACACCTTCTGTCCACCTTAAAAATAGTATGGTGTTAGCTAAAGATAGGAAGTTATTTTTCAACTGTGAAGTACTGCATAGTCATGTTCACCATTATTTAACATTAAAAAGGTGTTATACTATGTATTACAAAGGAGGTATTTGCCAGTTAAGAATTTTTTCTGCTGAGGTTGTTGTGTTTATTACTTAACTGAAAATTTCCACTTGTTTCTCATGACACAGATAATCATACTGATATGATGGAGGTCGATGGGGATGTTGAAATTCCTCCTAATAAAGCAGTTGTGCTACGGGGCCATGAATCTGAAGTTTTCATCTGTGCCTGGAACCCTGTTAGTGATCTCTTGGCATCTGGGTATGTTTCTTAAAGTGAATCTAAAATGGATTTTTAAAACTATGCCACTGAATTCTTACACATTTAAAAAATATGTTATTTGTATCTTCAGTTTTTTTCGGCTCATTTGTGGTCATTTTACTTCTGTAAATATGTATTACTTCATAAAACAATCTTAAAGGCTTCAATTAAACATATTACTTTAGGAGTACCTCGTGCCACTAAAGTAGAGATTGATAAAAGTACTCAAAACAGAAATCCCTGATAGTCTAGTTTTTATTTGCCTTAATAATAAGCTATAAATATATTGCTTTGATTCTGGAATATTTGAGTATATCACAGTAATTTAAAATATATTGCATCCTTTATAGGTCTGGAGACTCAACAGCAAGAATATGGAATCTTAGTGAAAATAGCACTAGTGGCTCCACACAGTTAGTACTTAGACATTGTATACGAGAAGGAGGGCAAGATGTCCCAAGCAACAAGGACGTGACATCTCTAGATTGGAATGTGAGTATGTCTGTATTTCAGTATGTCTGTGGTGAGGGTATAGTTACTGATATACTTAAACTTTTCTGAGCCTCAGGCTGAAGGCAGGACTTGTCCATTTATTTAGATATTTTCAAATTTTGCAAACTACTAAGAACAACAAAGTAGAGTCCCTACTCCCAAATGTGGTATTAAAACAAAGATTGACCCTTGCTCTCGAAGACCGTTGTCCGACTTCTCGTTCTTTAGTTTATTTATCTGCATAAACTTAATAATGCTGGTGGTTTATCATGCTGTGCCTCATTTTCCTTACATGTGAGCTAGAAGTGTGATATAACGGTACCTACATAAATGAGGTTATAGATGAAATTCAATTATAGGCTTATACTAAGTCCTTAACTACTATGTCCTTTGGTCTGGATGATAAAAGAAGTACATAAAATTAAAAGCATGTTCTCGTTTTTCTCACTTTGATGTAAACTATTATAAACTTTGCCCACTACCTTTCAAGGATCATTAGTGTATATTGTGTCCAAGCTTTATTCTGGCTATAGAATTCTTAAAATTCTCTGAGTCTATATATGATTCTAAATCTTATAAGAATGACTTGACTATTCTGGAAGTTTGATTTCATTGATAATAAAATTTCACCCTTTTGGTTTTAAATACATGTTTGACAGCTCAGTTTGTTTTTATTCTTAAGATTAATTTGTGCAAAATTAGCATTTTTAAAGCTGTAATTTTTCCTTTATACCTTATTGCCTTATTTCTTTCCTGTAGCTTTGCATCCTTTTCTTCTCCCACCTACTTTATTCTAAGAATCCTTCTGACCTGTTTCAGTGTAGAAAGAACTTTAAGGCTCTGGTTTCCTTTACTGAGCAAGTGAACATCCTGTCCTCCTCTGACCTCTGGTTAATAATTTTTTGTGGGACTTTCCAAAAGATCTTCCAAATCTCATTCCAAGGCATAAGATCTATCCTTTAAAACAGTCACTCCACAGAAGTTCTCAATTTTTATGAAAGTTTTCCAGAACTCATAGTTAGGATTTTTGTTCGGTGGTGGTGGTTGTTTTTGGCGTTTTCTTTTAAAATTTCTAGCAATCTATTTCCCCCCTTCTGTAGAGTTGATGATTCTCAAAATGAAAAGAGGTTTAGTACATTGCACTGTTGTTTGCTTATAGAGTCATGACTAAGAATTAATCTTAATACTTATCTGAAAGGAAGAAAATGTGATCACAGGGGTGATCCCAGAGTGGGGCTCATCCATTTTCACTCTGCATATGATCCTTGTGATTTCTCCTAATGTGGTAAACGCTACTGCATAATTTGTGGTAGTGGGGGACTGTAGCAGTCCTTTTTCCTGGGGAGGGGGCTGGATTTTCTTTATAAGAAAAAGAATACCTTCCAGCCTTACTATGCAACTTGGATCAGAGACCATGTTAGTTTAATGATATTTATAGTTTATACTGAGAAGGATGATTTATTGAATGTTGATTTGTTGCTCTTGATTCTGAACTGCAAGTTATGATTTTAAAAAGTGAACTTTTCAAAAATATGTTATTCACAATGAACTTGAATCTTCTATTGAAAGAGGAAAACATTATCCTAGACTAATGGTTCTTTTCCATGACTAAAGCAAGAGCCTGTGGAATATCTGATCAGTAAAATACTCTTTTTCTTATTTTGTGGTCTGTGAACTAAAACATACGGAGACTACTGATTTAAAGAAAACTTGTTGTGCTGTGTCTGGAAATAGGCTTTTGCTGTTGATTTCAACATGATTCTTCAGACAGAGCTACAGTGAATTTCCAGATTCTGGGAAGCTGAGTCTAAAACTCCTAGAACCAACATTGTCACTTACCTGTGCACCTAAACAGTTTGAGAGGTCGGAAAAAGATAATCTTGTTTACAGGACCCTTACAGAATGCATCAACAAAGTGCGGAATATGACAAAATTTCATTCTATGTCTTCAGTTAATGTTTACTCACGTCAGCTATAGACTACTTAATGTACTCATTAACTTGTATTTCCATAGAATATGTTAGATGTGTCCTTTTATATAACGATTAAGGTCAGACACAGCCAGTAATATAATATTAGATAAATTGTTACGGATTTCTCCTTATAGTACAGTAGTTCCAGTAGTTTTACTTCATTAATTGTAAAGTCATCCATATTCTTCTCTGGTTCTTTTTCTTGTGTTGCTTCTGTGTTTTTGTTTGTTTGCTTTTAGTAAGGATTTGATAATGGGAAAGAGCAAGAGAAAAAGAGATTTAGTGAAATTTAAGAATTTAATCAACTGAAATGGCAGTTTATAGAGTGTGTATGTGTATGTCTGAGAAATTCTTTTATTATATTTAGAATAAAAATATCCTTTGATTATATTTACAGTGAAAAGGATAGCAAAACACAAAGTCATCATGTATAATCTTTAAGAATTAAAATTTCAGAAGTGAAATGACAGTGTTGTTTGAATCATGCACACATGTGTTTTTTACACATACACTTCATTTAGATGGAGAAACATGTAGAAACTTTATAGTGAAATTTTTGGGAAGAATTTGCTTTTTACTTTTATTAAATCGCTGTAAATTTGATGTCTTTCACAATCCTCCACCCTACTACCCCCATCTTTATAATCTTGGGCATCCATGAGAATGCATTAGATCTGAGCCTGCATAAAGATGGTGTTGCAGGGAAGTTCCTGCCTTTCTTAAGGATTGCAAGCTAAGTGTTGCCCGAAGACTAGCTTTGCAGCCATGAGGGGTGTTTGTGATACAGGCCTTTGGTGACACTTATAATTGGCAAAACTAAAAAAAATTCAAAACAGAATGTCAAGGATCTTTTGTATGTAGGACTTAAACAATGAAACACTAAGAACAAATAACTTTTATGGATTATGTAATTGAAAGAAATGTGTTTCTCTAACAGAGTGAAGGTACACTTCTAGCAACTGGTTCATATGATGGATTCGCCAGGATATGGACTAAAGATGGTAAGTGAAACAGTTTTCCTTTCATTTGTTGTTTTAATTTATCAGCCTTGAACTAATTTTGTTCTTTTTCTTTTGGAATATTAGGTAACCTTGCCAGCACATTGGGGCAACATAAAGGCCCTATATTTGCATTAAAATGGAATAAGAAAGGAAATTTCATCCTAAGTGCTGGAGTAGACAAGGTATACATTAAACTATCCTCTGTAAAGATTAATGTGTGAGTTACACAGTATAATTGGAAGTCTCTGTGACCACTCCTCATTTTTGCTGGAATTTGAGCCATAATGAATGTCATACCTACCATACTCTTTGCTTCCCTTCTATAATTTCTAATTTTATCAGTGACTATGTCTCCTGACAGTCTGACTACAGTCTGAACATATGGGAAATCTTGGGACTAATCTGTTCGCTGAACTCCTGGTGCTTAATTAAAAATGTAAGAAAGTGCAGGATCTTTCCAGCTTTTTCTACCTAAGTAGTCTGGTAAATGTGGATAGGTTGAAAATAGGACCTTCTTTTACCTTCATTTTCTTAGGTCATTTCCTTTACCACATCTTCCAGAATGAATACAAGTTTGGAGTTATTTTAATCCAGGAAAGTACCCATGCTCATGGTTTACTGAGTGTGATGGTATACATTCTCACAAAAAGAGAAGTAGAAAGAAAAATGAAGAAAGCCAGGAATGAGGAAAACCCTGTTAATAGTCACTGCCACTATGTAATACTTTATATCCAAAGTTACTAAATTGGTGATGGGTGGGAAAGTATTAAAAAGTAATTATGAATATATCCATTCGGATTTAAGTATCACAAGTATAATAAATAGATGTTAGGTATTAACAAAATTCAAGTTGACTTTTTATGTAAATTTAAGCTCTACACTGTTACAGTGTTTCTTAGTGCAATTTAATATAAAACCTGGTTCCTTCTAGACAACCAATAATTGTTACATGAAGTAATTTGTCTGTAAAAGCACCAGGGAATAATTTAAAATGCTTTATAGTAATTTTTCCCCAAAATAGAATATTGTCTTGTTGTACTACTTGGGATAAAGTATTAAAAAGTAAATCCAAACTGACATGTCCTGTTGCTTTAATATAGCTAGGCAACTAACTTGTGTATCTATGATAAACTCCTTAGCAACATGTTTTCCTTTTCTTTTTAATATCAGACTACAATTATTTGGGATGCACATACTGGTGAAGCCAAACAACAGTTTCCTTTTCATTCAGGTAAATCTTCACAATTTACATGAGGACTGGAGCTTTCTTCTTTCTTAAAATTAAACTGTTAACCATGTAATTAGTTTAAAATCTTGAAATATTAAATGTCATTAGTAGATCTGTCGGTGGTTGATGTTCCAAGATTTGTAGATTGTTCAGAGGATCATCAGGTGTTTTCTTTGAAATGTAATATAAAAAAGAATTTGCAGCCTCATGAAATTAGGATTGGTATTATTTAATATAAGAACATACCTGTTTTTAATCAGGAAGTTAGGTTTGAGTGTCAGTTCCACCTCTCTTAACAAATTTTAGACAAGTAATTTAACTGTTCTGGGTCTCATTTTCTGTCTATAAATGAGGAATAATCATATGTATTAGTTTTAAGGATTAAACTAAATAACATATGAAAAGAGTCCTACACATTTAGATATTGTTGTCATTTCTCATTTTGGATTAATATATCTAAATTAGACCTCCTTTGTACATAAAAAAACTTAAAACTTTCCCAGTATTATTGGAACTTTGGTGCATTAGGTGGGTTTCTCTTTTAAGAAATGATCTGATACTTAAATCTCAAAGATAGTGTGCTCCTTTCCTTCCTTCATGGTATTCAGCCATGTGCCAGTGCATACAAACCTGATAAGCAGAGACAACTAAATTTCAGTACTTTGCTCCCTTGAAATCTTTGTGTCTGCTTTCAGTGAGTTTTCTGAGTTCAGTAACTAATTTAAGCTGAAACAAAATCTAATAATTATTAGAATAGTAGTTTTGGCATTATCTAATTGAACTGCTTCTTTAAGAATCTTATTGTGTTAGGGTAGGGTTTTGATCAGAAGGTTGTGTATTTTCAAATCTTTGGTAACATCCTTTTCATAAATACCCCATGGTATTAAATTGAAATTTATAGCTCTGGCATTTTACTTTTTTATCTTTATTTAATCATAATAAACAAATCAAATAAAGTGCAAAATTATTTTCCTATGGTGTCTGCATAACATAATTTTTGAGGCATTATATTAAACACTTGAGTTTATTAAAACATGCCACATTAATAAGCATTTATACATTAGTTTTTGTTTACCTGTTTTACTTTCTTTTCACCTTTGTTTCTAGTCTTTACCCTGATAGAATTCTATTGGCCTCTAGCTGTTTTGCCTAAAAGTTTCTTCTATCTCCTAGGTGTAATGGAAAACTGTAATAAATTGTGTGTGGTACTGTTACTAGCTACCATAATATAATGTGCATCACCTTTTCACTAGAGATGATGCTTTTCGTATACATGGTCCTATTTAGTCCTGACTACAACTAGATGAAGTAGATGGTGTTGAAGTAATTTTGCAGATAAGTTTTTTACCTGCTGTACTATGCTTTTGGGTTTTTAAAAAGCTTTATTGAGGTAGGATTGGCCTGAAATGAACCACAGATATTTAAATGGTATAGTTGATATGTTTTGACATTTGTGTATACCTTGGAAACTATCACCACAATCAGGATAATGAGATTTTAAGACTATTGCTTCAGAAGTTTCCACCTTAATCAGTTATGACCTCTCTCTTTCATCCCAGGTACCCGTGCTACTAGTCTTTCTGTCTGCTACATTCCTTTCAGTTGATGAGTAGTATTCCATTGTGGATATACTACAGTAGTTTATCCATTCTCTGTTAAAGCAAATTTGGTTGTTTTAGATTGGGGCGTACAGGTAAAACTTGTATCCAGTCTTTGTACTGGACTTGTAATTCCATTTCTCCTGCATGAAGAGCCAGAGATGAAATGGTTGGTCATATGGTAGGTGCATGTTTAATATATAAATAAGCTATGAAATAGTTTTCCAGAGTTTTCATTTTTCTGTACTCGTTTACGTTTTCCCCAGCAGTGGGTAGTCCATTTCCTCCATATCCTTGTCAGTAGTTGGTGTGCGATCAGTCTTTTGAGTTGTAGCCACTCTATAATCAGTATGTAGTGATAGCTCACTGTTTTAATTTGTATTTCTTAGTGACAAAGGATGTTGAGCATCTTGTCAAATTTACCATCTGTACATCTTCTGTGATGAAGCTTCTGTTCAAATCTTTGTACATTTTACTTACTTTTGTTATTGAGTATTCTGAGTTCTTTATATATTTGGGATACCAATCCTTTATCAAGTATTTACAAATACTGTCTTGCAGTCTGTGGCTTGTCTGTATTTTTAACAGTTCCCTTGAAGATCAAAAGTTGTTAATGTCAATGAGTTCCATAATTGATTAAGCTCTTTTAGGTGTCATGCTCATAGTGTCGATCTAATTTGCTTTTTTTCTCTTTTCTTAATATGAAAGTTGAGGTGAATGATTTCAGACCTTTTTTTCTAATATGGATATTTAGTCCTGTAAGTTCACCTTTATTAGTGACGTCCTATAATTTTTTATATATTGTGTTTTCCTTCAGTTCAAAATACTTTCTAATTTAACTTTGAATTCTTCTTTGACCCACCCGTTATTTAGAAGTTTACTAGTTTTTGAATGTTTGGAAATGTTTCAGAGATCTTTGTAACACTGATTTTTCTAATTTAAATCTCTTATGTCTAGAAATGTCATTTTGGTAAACTTGCTTGATGTTGTTGGTTTAAATCAGCAGTGTTGTTTATACCCTGATGGATTTTTCTATCCATTCCATCTGTTATTGAGATGGGGTGGTGAAATCGACCATAATAATTGGAAACAGTAATTTCTGTTTCCTTCAAAGATGTCAGTTTATCTTTCATGTATTTTAAGATAATGTTTACTAGAGGCATGAACATTTAGGAATGTTGTATTCCTCTTTCAGTTAATAACCCTTTTTTCCCCTTTTGATTTTTCAGTGGTCTGCTTTGTTATTAACATAGCCTTCCAACTTTCCTCTAATTAGTATTGGCATTTTTTTTTACATTCAAATTGTGTTTGAGTTAATTAAATCTTTTCTCCGATTGCAGTTTTTTCTCTCTTTGGTGGGTTTATTGACTTTTATTTTAATGGTTACTTTTGGATTTGTAGTGCACATCTTTAATTTGTACCATATATCTCTGATATTTTAAAGAAATTAAATAAGAAATTTTTTATTTCTGTAGCTAACATTTCTGATACTTTTCATTCCTTTACATGATTTCATATTTTCATCTGCTATTTTTTTTTCCAGAAACTTTAACATTTTTATACTGTAAGTTTGATCATGATGATGAATTTTGGCTTTGTATGTTTAAACAAATGTTTTATTTATTTTATCTTTTTGCTTTCATCTGTATGTTTTCACATATTAGTGAAATCATACCATGTGCATCTATCTTCCTGCTGGCTCATTTCAGTAAGCATAATTTTCTATAGGTCTATCCATGTTGTTGTAAATGGTAGAATTTCATCTTCCTTCATACCTGTGAAGTAGCTCATTGTGCAATATCTTCTTTTACCCATTTGTTACTTCATGGGCACTCAGAATGTTTTCTCATTCTGTAGAATGTCTTTCATTTTGATGCAAGTTCCTTTTGCTTTGCAGAAGCCAATAGTTTTACATTGTCCCATTTGTTTACTTTTGTTGCCAGTGGAGGCAAGTCCCTAAACACATCTCTGAGGATGATGTTCAGGAGTGTTACTGCTTGTGCTTTCTTCTCTGTAGTTCCTGGTTCCAGGTTTTATATCCAAGTCTCTAGTCCATTTTGAATTGAGAGAGAGATAGATAGAGAGAGAGAGAGAGAGAGAGAAAGAGAGAGAGAGTGTGTGTGTGTGTGTAGGATTAGATTGTGGTGTAGTTTCATTGTTTCGCATGTTTGTGCAATTTTCCTCGCACTATTTATTGAAGAAACTTTCTTTGCTCCATTTAGCTCTTGGTTCCTTTGTTGTATTTAGTTGTCTGTGTACAATGGATTTTTTTCAGGAATAAAAAGGAATGAAATTCTGACATGTGCAACAACATTAGTAAACCTGTACACATTATGCTAAGTAAAACAAACCACAGATAAAAAGACTAATAGTATGATTCTGTCTACATGAAATATCGATAACAGGCAAATTCATAGAAACAAAAAGTCATCGGGACTAGGATGAGCGGTAAATGGGGAGTTAACACTTAATGGTTACTGAGTTTGTAATTGAGGCAATGAAAAAAAGTCTGGAACTGCATAGTGGTAGAAACAGTGGTGACAGTTGCACAACATTTTGAATGTAATTAATACCACTGAGTTGTACATTTAATAAAATAACATACGTTATATATGACCATATCATCTAAAAATAAGTAATTGTCCCAGATCTTTGAATTTATATTTTAATTGGGTGGATTTTATGGTATGTGAATTACATCTCAATAAAGCTTTTTTTTTTCCCCCCTAAGGACATGAGTAATTGATGTGCCTTTCCACCTTTCCCTCGTAGGTTTGTGTGTTTCCTTTTTAAATTATGAAGGATCCATGGGTTAACAAACATCAGAAATTAGAGCACAGAGAAATTTGTATCACCTTGGGCAAAGTAATTGACTCTTTTTAGTCTTTCTTTTTGTATGTAAAATGAAAATGATGTTGATACACTTCTCATATACTGTCTACATAAAAATAATTTTATGTCAGAGATGTATCTCTATCCTTAAGAGTATATATTGCCTGGACTTGATTTAAGAATAAATACAAGTAACAAGGTGGTATGTGTTCTTAGATTTCAGTAATATATAACCATTGTATCTTAAAGCCAGGCATGTCATAGAAACATTAATCTTACATTTTAAGTTACAGCATTCCCTAGGCCTTACCTGGTTATACAGTTTGTTTTTGCTTTATTCTGAACCTAAAGTTATATTTGTTTGAATGCTTATGCTTATTTTTCTCAGCTTCCTATATAATATTTTGCCAATAGCTAATAGCTCTGTACCAAATTAACACCTTGGTGCATCATGATAGATGCCTGACTTTCTTCATAACATTTGTCTTCTAAATAGGTTTTTCAGGCCGTTCACCTCTTAGCAATAGAACAGTCATTTACCAGAGGAACATTTTTGTTTAAATTGTTTTTGAAATGGTATCTTAAGCAGTATTACTTAATGTCATAGTGAAAGTGTAGTAGTTACTGAAATAGATTCCAAGCACAAAAAAAAAAAAAATCTAAGCTAGGTAATCCATGTAAAGTGAATTTAATACAAGGAAATAGTTGCAGAGTTGTTGAAAGAGTGAAAAAAGGAGAAATATGAGGTAACTCAGTTTAAGCTGCAGGGAACCTAAAACTTTAGAGAAGACAGAATCCAAATACCCTGTGAGAACTTTATAGAGATCTTATCAGAGAGATTGCCTGGCAAGAAGAGACCCAACCTGAGAGAGAGAGAAGGAAAGCAAAAAACTGTGTCTTCGTTCTCCTGCCCTTGGTTTCTGACTTAGTTTTTTTTTTTTGCATAAACCCTTTGAAACCAGAAGACATGGGAACCTGGGATGTATAATTTGCAAGAGTCAGCCTCCTGGGTTGAAGAGATAGCAGAGTATGGAAAGAATGAATCTGGGAGCAAGCTGACAAATGAGCTGGATCGTTACTATCATTGCTGTTAAAAATTGTGATGTGCATAAACTGGAGCAGATATCATATAATGCTGACTAAAATTGGCTTGTATGTATGTCTACTGATTGATTTAAGGTGACTTCTCCCGAGAGCAGAGCTTGAGCCCAGCATTTGAGTGAAGTGATTGATTAGAAAATCTGTACCAGGAGAAACAAGGGAGGGGTTGTGGGAAAGAGGGAAGGAACCAAGGAAGTGAACAGTTACTAGTGATTATCCAATCTCAGCCTGATCTGGAGGAGACTCAAGTATCTGTATACCTCAGCATTTTTCTCATCTTGAGCCAAAGACTTTAAGTATTTTAATCTCTTCTATTTCCCCTCCCTTCCTTTGCACGGCCCCCCTTCCCCCCCCTGCGCATACCACCAACCATTGGATGCTGGCTACCTTAGAGGGGCCATAGGCAGAGCCAGGGGCACTTCTTTGAAAACTTTGGACACTGGGAGTCTTTAGCATCAAAGTACTCAGAAGCTGGAAATTGAACACTGCACAAAGAGGCTCTACAAGGGAGGAAGGAAACAAGGAACTACCTCAAGTAGTGTCTGCCTTATGACAGTAATATAAACTCTAGTGTGTGCTAGTGTGCTCGACTTGCCAGCTCCAAATGTATGTGAATCTCGATTATTTTTTAAAACTTAGTAAGAATTCATAACTCAATTTTTTTGTGCAAAAGGTGGATTTATGTTAATATTTTTATGTACCACTATTTATGCTTTGAGAGACAATTCAATGTGATATATATAGTCTTATTTCATTCCCCATTCATGGTAAGTTTCCATTAAACATTTCTTGTCTTGTGTTACTTTGCTTTACTGACTCAGTCCAGATAGTGTTCTCCTTTGTGCTTTTTTATCATAGAAATATACCAAAACTAGTCCTGTAATGTCTGATCATGTACTACACTTTGTTGCCTTGGGCTATACTGTAAGTTTTAGTTTTTGTGTGATTCGTGTTTAGTTAATGAAACCAGTTTCATTGTTGCCTATTAACTCTTTTTCTTTTTAAAAATAACTCTATCATTTTGAGAATCCTGATTAAATTTTCATTTTGGAGTCAGAGATGCCTTAATTCTCTTCCCCCATTTATCCACCTTTGTATTGTTGCTTCTTTCCATGGTTGAAAGTTCTTCCACATAACACTCCTTGGCTTATCAAGTCTCATTACTTAAAAGCACCAACTTATAATATGTTTAGTACCAGCATAGCCAGTTACTCCTATACTTACATACACATAGTGGAGTGACTTTGTGTTTCTTGCCCATAGACATCAGGTCTGACCTTTGTCATATGCTTTATATATCTAATAGGAGATGCATATCTCTAATCTATGGATGTCTCTAATAACTTTAACCTTCCTGTTTTTCTCCTTGTCTCTTAAGTTTTTGATCTAAGTGATACATTTATTCTGCCACAGCCAGAAAGTAACTATTTTAGGCTTTAAAGGTGGTGTGAACTCTGCTGCACTTAGTCTGGTCTGCCCTAACAGTAAAAAGCAGTCATAGATAATGTGTAATCTAATTAACTTGGCTAGGTTTTAATAAAACTTTATATGTGGACTCTAAAATTTGAATTTCATGTGATTTTCATTTTTGTGTGTAATCTTTTGATCACAAATCGTCTTTTGACCACCACCCCCCCCCCCCGCCAGTTGAAATGTAAAAATAATTTTTGGACCCCTTTAAATCTAGTGTTTTGGTGTACTCCAGTTGCTTGCTATCATTACCTTAATCTGCATTGCTAGCTGTAGCGGACCTTTGGAAAATCAAAGATTCTTTAATCTTATCAGATCTAAAATTTGTAGTAAATGCTGGCCAACTTTTGGTCTTCTTAGGTTTTCAGTTTCAGTGATGTAGATTTTAAGAGTTATTTGACAAGAATTATTTAGAAGAAAATGTATCTGCAAATCTTATGCAGTATTCCATTTATCAGTTGAGTAGATAATGGGACTGATACTTATTCAATGTAACACTTGTCTGACTTGTAACTTAAAGAGTACTTTCTATACTTTTGTCTTTTTTAGCACCAGCATTGGATGTTGATTGGCAGAGCAACAACACCTTTGCTTCTTGTAGTACAGATATGTGCATTCATGTCTGTAAATTAGGACAAGACAGACCTATTAAAACATTCCAGGGACACACGGTGAGAAATCCTTTCCCCCCTTTAAAGTGATTGTGATGAATTAGTAACTTTTCAGAGGGGTTTTGAGGTATGTATGTTTAATATCCAAAGAGTAACCTGTCTTTAAAATGAAAATGTGAATATTTGCTGTTATTTTTAGAATGAAGTAAATGCTATCAAATGGGACCCAACTGGCAATCTCCTGGCCTCCTGTTCTGATGACATGACTTTAAAGGTAATTCAGATTGTAGAGAGAAATGGGATGGAAGTATCACATAGTGTGATTGTTCTGGACAGTTAAGATTTATTAGTAACTGTCTCTTAGAGTTCATTGACTACTTAAACCTGGGTGAGGATTTACTCTGCTTTTCACTAGTTTATCATTGTTGATTAACTATTGATGGGAATTATACTAAGTTGATTGTTAATTATAAATAAGTATAGATAACTATAAATAATTGTAAATAACTATAAATAACATTGATGATTAAGTGTTGATGGGAATTACATACTAAGAATATGTTCTAAATTGTCTTCACTATTGGAAAGTCATATGTTGGTGTAGTAAAGTTTTATTTTGATATGTAAAGATTTGACTAACAATGAAATCCTTCATGGTATTTAGTGAATTTGATTCAAATTCCACGAATTGTATTAATGTGATTTTTACACTAGCGTGAGTATATAATAGCCTTTTTGGGAGACTGATAGCAGAAAATCACTTAGTGAGTGAGTCTAGTTAGTTGACATCCTGACACACATTTTAACATGAATTTATTTTTTTCTTGTTGCATGTCTAAAAAAATAATACTTGAACCTACGCATATCGCATACCTCTGTAAGGGGAAAAGGGCATTTTGAGATAAAGAACAACCTAATACTGATCTCCAAAATTAACAAAGCTTTCAGCCCTTTCCTGCAACATACTAACTCAACTGAAAATAATTTTATCCTTGACTTTGCAATGCCAGTGACTGCAGATGTGATGACCCTTACAAATAAGATTATCTTTAGGGAAACTGCATTTCCTCTTCCCATGAACATACTAAATGGAACCGTGGTAACCTGAAAGATTTTTTTCCCTTAAATACATGTTGTGCTTTTAGTTAACAGTTTTTCTCAAGCTTGGACTCCTTGTAAGCATTACTAGTGAAAGTATTTTCTTTTTTTTTAATGCTCTTGTCTCTGACTTTATTTTGCATGCCTATTCATTATGGTTATGAAAAAGTTCTGCAACAGAGTATGGCACAAATGAGGAAATGAAAGAGAACCTAGTGTCACGGATTGAGTTGCAGCTAGTGAGATAAGTTTGAACTAGAAATTGTTAACAGAGAGCCTTTCTTTGTGCTCAGAATAATAAAAGGCCATATGATTTTAAAGCAGAAACTAGATGAATAGAGATTATACAGTGAAGTCATTTTCTGAGAACAAAGAACACCAGATGAGTGAGAAAATCTTGTCAGACTTGACTATAGTACCTTTGAGTCATGCTAGTGCTGGTGCCAAGTGGGAAAGATGCTGAGAAAACTCTAAACTTGGCATAAAATTGAGAATTCTCAGCAGATGGGTGGTCATTCAAAGCTTTGGGTATGGGTGAAATTGTGCAGATAGCAAGTATAGAGTAAGAAGAGAACCTAAAAGAAAAAAAAGTGTTAAGAAACTTCAACAGTTACCAACCAGCTCAAGAGAAATGAGCTTCCAAAAGGAAACTGAGAAGGAATGATCCAAGTGGAAAGAATGTGTGGAGGAAAATCTCAAGAGAGGTGATAGATGGTAGTGGTCAACACTATCAATACTATTAAAAGATAAAATGAAGTAAGTTTTGGAAACAGTCTTTTTTAGTTTACCGGGCATATTAAAATCTTTATGATAATAGCTTCATTATCTTTTATTAGTTACATTGCAAAAGTTTGAGACCCAGCTAATTTTTGTTTCTTTGTTGGCCGTTGGGTTTGGTGTGTATTAGTATTTTGACAAGATAATTGTAAGATTTCTCCCTGCATGTCTTTATGGAATTGATTTTTCCAGAAATAGTCTTGATGTCGGTTTCTCTTAATTTTTGTCTGTAGTATATGAATTTTTAATCTATATGCATATTTTCAACCTAGGAAAGACTACCTAAACATTAGTTTAAATTTTCCTTTGCCATTTTTCATGGTTCTGAGTGAGTCATTTAAGTTAAAAATGTTTATTATGCTAAGAATATAACATGACATCTACTTTTAACAGATTTTTAAATGTACACTACAGTATTGTTATCTACAAGCACAATGTTGTATGGTCAGTTTTTTGGACTGAAATTTTTATGCTCACTGATTAGTAATTCCCTCTTACCCACTCCGTTCTTTTCTTTACTTCTATGAATATGACAGTTTTACATGTCTCATGTGAATGGAACCATGTAGTATTTGTCTTTTAAGATTTATCCATGTTGTTGCTATTGCAGGATTTCCTTTTGTGTGCTGAATAATGATCCATTGTATGTATATACTACATTTTCTTTATTTATCTGTGATGGATATTTAGGTTTTCATGTCTTGGCTTTGTGAATAATGCTGCAGTGAACATGGGAGTGGAGATATCTCCTTGAGACTCTGATTTCAGTATTTTTGGATAAATATCCAGAAGTGGGATTTCAGGATCATGTGATTTCATTCTGTTTTTAGAATATGTACAAGGGTTCCAGCATCCTCAATAACTCTTACTTTGTGGTGTTTTATTTTATATATATAGTGGCGACCCTAACAGGTGTGATGTGATATCTCATTGTAGTTTTGATTTGCATTTCCTAGTAATTGGTGACATTGAGCATCTTTTCATATACCTGTTGACCATTTGTATATCTTCTTTGGATAAATGTCTACTCAGACCATTTGCCTGTTTTTAAAATTAAGTTTTTTGCTGGTGAATTGTCAAGAATCCTTCTATAATTTGGAAATTAACTCTATTGATACATACAGTTTACACGTATGTTCTCCCATTCTGTAGGTTATTTTTTAACTTTATCGTTTGCTTTGCACAAGTTTATTTTTTTTAGTCCCACTTGGTTTATTTATATATTTTATTTATTTTGCTTTTGTTGCCCATGCTTTGGTGTGTCACACATGCCTCATTATATGCTATTTTTAAATTGCTTGTCTATTTTCCCTTCTCCATCCAAAATATTTCCTTATTCTGAATTCTGATAGGATTTTTAATTTAAGGGACAAGAAGAAAACTAGTGCCTTCAGTATTTTGGGATCATTACCCAAAGAACTCATTGAATATACCAAGTGTAGTAATAAAAACTAATCTTAGAACCACAGTTAATTGAGTCTTCAAACCTCAAAATAGTGATTTGGGAAGGGCTTTAAACTGATAATGTCATTTTTAAAAAAGAGGTAAGTATTAAATATATCTAAATTACATTTTGGACTGGTAAGATAGTATTTTGAATATAACATTTGTATGGGAAAATAATCACATATGTTTTTCTTTTTTGCTTAGATATGGAGTATGAAACAAGACAATTGTGTCCATGATTTGCAAGCACATAATAAAGAAATTTATACTATCAAATGGAGTCCAACAGGGCCAGGGACAAATAATCCAAATGCCAACCTTATGTTAGCAAGGTAATATTTTTTAACTCTTCGTCTTTCAAGTTTTCTGTAAATGACCAAAAAATTAGGGAAGATTCCATTAAATGGACATGTGTTTTGTAAAGAATTTCTTCTTTTAATGGAACTTTTAAACACAGACTTTATTAGTATTTTAGGTCATAATGGATTTTTATGTCTGGAGCTAGTCCATATTTACTGATATCAGTTATTGATTCAAACCCAAGTAATTGAGGCATAGTGCAATGAAATTTCTTTAACATAAAAATAAAAGATTAAAGATATCATCAATACAGTGTTCAAGAACCATGGATCAATATATGGAAATTAATAACAAAGGAATATAATGGATTAGCTCATATATGTTTTCCAATTCATGGACATGGAGATGCTTTTAAGCTGCCTTTTATTTCAGACCCTTTCTTCTGAATAGCCCAATGTGTTTCTCATAAGGAATTGGTAGATAGCTATTTAAGAATGACTAAATATTGTATGTTGTGTATGGCTGAGAGTGTTTCATTATTTATAAAATCATTTTTTTCCCCCTCCCTTGTCAGTGCATCCTTTGATTCTACTGTTAGATTATGGGATGTAGACCGAGGAATTTGCATCCATACTTTGACAAAACACCAAGAACCTGTATACAGTGTAGCTTTCAGTCCTGATGGCAGGTATCTGGCCAGTGGTTCTTTTGACAAATGCGTGCACATCTGGAACACACAGGTATGTCTGAGTTATATAAATAGTAAAATACTTTTATATTTAGTAAGAAGTATTTCTCTGTACAAATACTCCTTTTTGCTTATCATTCTTTTTTGTGGCTTTAATGCAGTTCTTAATTTTTAAATGAGTAAGTTTAAGCTAAGTATACATTTAAACTAATTATTTTCAGAATGTAGACCAGAATTTAGAAATAAATTTAGATCCTTTGTTTCATTTTTCCAAAAGTTTTACAAACATAAAAATGAGAGTTTAAGGTGTGTTTAGACAAATAGTATAATTTTTTTAAATTTTCTTAAAAAGTTGTCTTTGAACAGTAAAAATATATTAAAGGATAAGATTTTATGACTGGACACAATTACTTATCAGATATAATATACTACCTTTATGTAATACCTTACCCTTTTAGGGATAGTGCTAGAGAGATTGCCCTGTTTAATGACTAGTTAACTAGGGAAATACACTTTTGTACTGTGTTTTAATTATTCAGTAGTGACAGCTGAATAGTTTTGGTTTCTACTGCTGAAGGAATAATATAACTTAGTTATATATATGATTCAGCTGTATTGATGATGAAATTGTTAGTTTTTCTGGCTGTACTTTTTTTTTTTTTAACTTATAGCATCTTTAAAGAATAATAAATAACAAAAGGGGATCATACTCAGCGAAATAAGCCAGAAGGAAAGAGAAAAATATCAAATGGTTTCACTTATAACAGGACTACAGGGAAACCAAATAGGAGAGAGACACTCAGCCGGGGAGGGGGAGGATAAGGGCACAAAATGGCGTAGAAAAGGACACAGAGGACCACAGAGATGGTCACAGGTGAATTGGTGGTGGGTTACCCAAGGGAATACAAAATGTAAAAGATATAAATAGCAATAAATATATATATATATACATATATATATATATGTATATATATATATTAAAAACAATAATAATAAATAACATTCTTTTAGCTACTTTTATAACTTACCTAGTTTAGGGACAACTCAATAAATAAGGTGTAACAGACTTAACACTGGAATTGTCTTTTCTAGTTTATTATACTTTTTCTTTAGGATGTTTTATCAAATTCTTAATTGTGTTTCTCTATATGTCTAAACTCATACCTCCTTCAACCACAGCAACACAATATATTTCAAGTCATACACTGATATAATCTATAAATGGCTATTTGGCTAGAATGTATATTTCTAGCCATTAACTGTCAAAGATGCCAATGATATTTTAGTTCAGAATAGTTACCAGTACTATATCAGTATCAGTACCCACAGACAAAACGTATGTTGTGCTTTGGAGTTGAAGCTAAATTCTACGTCTGATCGCTAGAAGTAAAGTAATGTTATATTTTAGCCTTAATAGATAGAATTATAACATGTTATTTTTAAGATTTGCTTTTCGTTTCTTTAGACAGGTGCTCTAGTTCACAGTTATAGGGGAACAGGTGGAATTTTTGAAGTTTGCTGGAATGCAGCAGGAGACAAAGTTGGAGCCAGTGCATCAGATGGTTCAGTAAGTATAATAATCATGTTTTCAAAGGGAAGGTTTATGTGTGTGTATGTGTGATAAAAGTGGCTTATTGTGATAGTGACCACAAAAGTGTGCCTTTTAAAACAAATTTTATGATGTTTTTGACCTTTTTTACTGAATGCTTTCATGTTTAGATCATTCAAATAATATAAACCAAATTTAAACTTCTTTGTCAAGAGTGTCTTCATAATCAAGAAATGAACAGTTATATTTAATATAAACCTTCATTAATAAAAACAAGTATAGCAGAATGCCACTCAGAGAGAGATTTGAATTTTTAATCCCTGTTTTCTACCTTCTCTTCCCAGCGGAAGTTTGTTTGTAGCTTAGAGAAAGGTGGAGATAGAGGTAATTGAGTGAGACCTGCATTGAGGTATATGTGATACTAAGAGACTGAGGATGAGGTTAGCCAACTTTTAAGAGAAATACTAGTCATTGCTTTCAAAGTTCTAAAAGCAAAGGGAAGGTGCTTAGTAGCTATTAGCTGTTTATTAAAGCAATAGTTTAATGCGATCTGTAGTAGCTCTTATTGAGGACGAAGAGATAGGGAAATGGTCTATTTTGAGCAATTTTTTTCTACTTTTCAATTAACCAACAGTAATTCTTCAAGATTGTAGCTTTGGTTCTTCTTCTGTAGTATTAACCATTGTTATTTCCTCCTCTACTTAGAAGACTTAACCTGAATCTGTTCATTCTGCGCCTGTTGCCATGATTATGTTACTTTATAGTTTCATGAACTTGAAACTATGAAATAGTCTCCAAACTGTATTACAGAAAAGTTAAACTAAAATGTTCAGTGAAATTCTTAATACAGTCATTGATTATTTTAATTTCTTACAGGTATGTGTATTAGACCTTCGGAAATAGCGCTACTAGTTGGAAGCCATGGACCGACTATGAATGTGTACATAGCCAAAATGACTGTCCCTGACCCATGTACTGCTATAGTCCCACTTGAACCATGGCCAGTCCACTACAGCCAAATCTAAAAGAAATATATACATACAGTGTATATAAACAAAATTGCACCCTGAAGATGACAGAATTTTATCACAGCTTGTGAATTCTGTTCACCAAGTGCTGGAATCTAATCTGCTGTGCCCCTAAAATAGCATTTAGAAGTTTTGGATATGAAAAACAGAAGAGAGAAAGAAATATGTGTTATTAAAGCAGCCCATACATGTACCAGTTTTGGATATTAATAACAGCGTTGTTTCTCCCCTTTGAATCAGCAGACACCATGGATTATATTCTTTTTTTCCTGTCAGTAGTTGAGCAGTTTGTATGTACAGAGAAAATGGACTTACAAAAACTTGCAGCAGTAGTTTGTTCTTGCTTTTAACTTTGTTTTTGGTTTAGTTTATGGATGCATGAAGTAAGGGAGTGAATCAGTTTTTTTTTTTTTTTCACCTTTTAAACAAAAAATTCTTAAAAATATTTTAATGCATTCTTTTGAAGAGATAGATGTTTGGTACATTTTATGGCTCCCAGAGCATATGTTCAGTTGGTGCATGTTGTGGAAGGGGTAATTGGAAATTAAATGAAAATATATGACTTTGGTCATGTCAATCTGTAAGACACATCAGTAAAAGGGTATTATGCTCTGTTTTGTTTTTAGTTTTTGTTTTGGTGATGTGGCTTAAATGCAATAGTTTCTTTATGGGGGAAATATTTCTGCCAATTAAAGACTAGAAGGGCACAAAAAATTTTTTTAATACCATAGAGAAGATGCATTAAAAAAATCTTCTGATGTTTTGTAGCCATAACTAAATTATGGTTAAAAATGTGCACTATTGTAAAAAGGAGCAAAGTAGTTTGTTTTTTTTTTTTGTTGTTGTTGTTGTTTATTTGTTTTGCTTTGTTTTTTAAGAGATTAAAATGTTTCTGGATAAGGATTAGCTTCTCAAAGTGTCCATCATTCTGTGTAGAAGCTTAAATGTGTAATGTAACTAAACTCCAGTATTAAAAATCTCTCTTGTTACTTTTCTTTATACAAAGCAAGATAACGGCATATATAACACTGCCATTACATGGCAAAATGTTTGCTACCTTAGTTTAAAAATCAATCTTTAAAACAAAAGACTTGCTTCAAGGTGTTTTTAAATAGCAGTGATTCAGAATTTTTAAAAAGTATAATTGCACTAACCTCTGCTGCTCTGATTTTGCGTTTGTGGTACTAGTGACTACATTTTTTCAAATATAGATAGATTTAAGCTGCTATTTTTTTTTTTCAGTAATCACTACTACATTATGTCTTTTACTCTGTTTATAATATCAAGTATTTTCTTACAGATATAGATATCAGGTCAGACTTTCTTGTGCTTATGCAATTAAAAGCTAAAATATACAGAAATTACAAATGATAGCATGGGGCTGTGTGATTAACAAGGTTTGTCATAATTAATCAAAGATTCAGAAATGTCAATTTTGAAGAGAATAGTTGTCAAATTTATGTCTCAAAGATTTTAATTAAAGGATTGCTTATATCAAGCATAGCAAATTTATAACACTATTTCTGTCACTAATAATTTTGAGGCCTTTACTACTAAAATTTTAACCTGTATTTTTTAAGTTTAAGTAGGAACTGATATGACCCAAGTAATGCAGCTTTGATTTTCAGCATTTGTTTTGCTATTTTTACAAAACAGCTTTGATTGAAGCAAGTCTTGGTTTTACTGCTAAGGTAGGATAGCATTTGCTATTGGTAAAGAAAATAAATACACTTAATTTCACAATACATTGTTATATGTATCCCAGTTGTTGTTAGTGGGGACTATGATAACTGTAATAATATTTTTAAAATTTACATCGAGAGGCAGTCATTCATGATGGTTTTGTGCCAGCTGTTTTTAGGGTTTTGGATCACATTATAGATATTTAGAACTATTACCCTGTGACTTATGTAGGAAACCTAATATGCTGAGTATCTGGCACTTGAAATCCTGCTTTTATTGCTGGAGGTCCACATCTGTGGTTGACCTCTGTCGTTGTTTTAAAAAAAAATAAATAAAAATAAAAAAATCTGTGCAATAATTTTTAAATGTGCTCCCAGGAATAGACACAAATGTTTTGAGTATGTTTAAGCTGCATTTTCCTTTAGCGATGCATTTGTCAATTGCACTGAATTTAAATCTGAAAGTCAGAGGTGATTATTGATAGTACTTTTGTATTTTGATATGGGCAATTTATTCATTTGCATACAGTTATTAACTTTTTTCCAGCTAATTAAAAGATAGTCAAGAGTTCTGCAATATAGCTGCCGAAATAGACAGCTACATTTTTATGGTATTGTCATCTTTTCTTCTTTTTTTTTTAATCTGTAGCTATTTTACTTAAGCATAATAGCCACAATAGAACATAAAAAAGACTATAAATACAGAGCTTTATTATCCTGAAGTTTTGGGTCTTTTTAAGTATAAACTTCATCTGAAAGGTATCCATTTTGTAGGCTTGGGTTCATTATGAGCATACGATTGTTTTTGCTGCTGTTCTCAACATCATCATTGCCTGCTGATGTGCCACGATGCTGCTCCAATAGACAAAAATAACATTGCCTCTAATTGAGCAGTAACATGATTGTAAGAGACTAAGTTTCACAACCTGTAAAGTTTTATATTTGAGTTTCTTGCTTATTTTCCTTCTGTTTTTTTTTTCCTGAAAACTTATTCCTGAAGATCAGCTGGTTCCAGTAGATTTTCTATGGTATTCATTATATATCATTGTATAAGCTACTGTAATACACTTATCATAGGGAAAAATAGAAAGGAAAACTTGAATGGATACTCATTGATTAAAATAGAATAAGAAATAGCAGTTGTCATTCTTAAACATCATAAAGGAATATCCTTTCTAATCCATGTAGGGAATCTCCTAAGTTCTTCTATTAGTCGTGCCCTCCCCCAATATCCTATTGTTGATCAGGTACCATCATTGACATTCAAATAACTTTTAGAAGTAGTAACTTTTAGTTTCCAAATAGGTCTTAGAATATATGAAAGTCTGTTTTAATTACTCATTCTCTAAATATGTTTTAAGATTAAACACCTTTTACAGATACTGAAAGTGCCTCCTTTTGTGGTGTAAAAAAAATTATGGTGCAAAAAGTAATCATTAGATTGAATTACATGAAGGTTTTTTGATTTTTGACATAAAAATGTCAAGAGAAAGGCCAAAGATTTGTACTTTTTCACGTAACTTATAAAGCACTCCTTTTTTCCTTAAACTTCTTTCTGTCAAATTAGATTTAATGAGAGAGTACTATTTTTAAGGAGCTGTTTATGTAGAATGATTTTGTTTAGAGTAATGTAAACTATTGAGTAGAGGACTAAAGAGGAGTATACATTTTTGCTATTTGAAGGGATCACTTATGACCATCCTTATATGAGCAAAATGTTGTTTTGCTAGGTATCTAAGCAGAAAAAATAAATCTCACATGTAGTGCTATTTACTCCTTTCAAAACAGTTTTTATTTTTTAAAGCACATTGTACATTTCTATAGAACCTGCTATTTATCCTTGCATGCTAAGGATGGTACTTAAATTTGGTGAATTACTGTTGACAGTTTTCACAGAAATCCTATTTTATGGACCAACATTGTGGCATGGCAGCAAATGCCAACATTTTGAGGGAATAGCAGCAAACTTACAAGAGACCCTGGTTGGTTTTGTTTTGTTGTTTATTTGTTTTTATTTCTTCCTTCCAAATCAGCAGGGATGGAAGGAGAGTACGGAAGTTATGAATTACTCCTTCTGATAGTAGCTCTGAAGTGTCACATTCAATATCAGTTTTTTAAACATGATTCTAGTTAATTGTAGAAGAGAGAGAAAAGAGAAAGTGTTCACTTTTTTGATACACTGATTTAGAAATTTGATGTCTTATATCGTAGTTCTGAAGTATTAATAGCTTTCTTTATTTCTGCCTTTACGTTTGACAGTGTTGAAGCAGGGTGAATAACTAGGGAATATATATTCCTTTTCTAGTAAACTGTTTCACGATGTTTTCTTTGGAGTTTCTGGATAAGTTCAAGCAAACATTCTGCATGTTGTATCTAGTCTGATGTACTTATCCATCTCATTAAAAACAAAAACACACAGACTGCATTTTGTAGCTCTGAATCCCTAAATACAGAAGTGGTTTCCTTCTTTCCTGACTTTGACATTGTAGCTATAATGTTCTAATTTTGATTTTACAAATCCTTTGGGTCTAATTCTGTGAGCCTACCTATAGCACTGGATTAAAATGTCTGCATCATTTCTTTAGTTATCCAGTTAACTTTAAAACTGTTGTAAAAGTGTAAACCAGCCCATGACAGTTTTTTGTACTTGTTAAAGAACTTTATTGTTCAGTTTTCATGATTATTGTGTAAGGAAGACTGATATAGATGTTCTATGCTGTCCTGGACCATGTTAATTACACTTACAATGTATTTTGGTTCCACATCACAATGATTTGTCCCCAGTAACCCTTTTATCCTTTCTAGGCACATTTTTTTGTTGTTGTTGTTGCAGTTTCCCTTTGCATTGTATTGCTTTGACAACTGTAATTTGAATCAGATCTGAAAGAGGTCCAGAATAAAATATATTTTGATATTATGTTGGTTGTGTACATATATAAAATCTTTGATACCTATGTAGTTTGTATAGACTGTTTACTAGTCAAGTAAAGAGAGAGGGATGCTATTTCTTGTTTACAATTTCTTGTTTACATTTTAATTGCATTTACTCCTCTAATGTTCTATTGTAGAATAAACTTTTTTGCTCTGAGTTAGCCTTAAGTAACCTATATATAGCATGTCTATTCTCTCCCATATTGATGTAGCCAACTATAACTGCCATCAGAACCCAAACCACTGTTTTTCATAAATATATTGTTTTGCAAGATACATAAGTAAACCCACAGATAAAATTACAAAGTTTACTATTTTATTACTTTTCACAGGACATAAGATTTTTTTTTTAAATCAAGGGACTATTTTTATTACAAACTAACAGCATTTAATCAGCTAAGAAATAATAATTACTTGTGAATTAATTTGAGAAGTCAGTATTGAATTTGAGACATTTCACATAATTAAAAGGGAAATCAAATTGCTCAGCATACAGTTGAGCACAACACAATGTAAGTGTGTAGGTGGAGTTTTAGGGTGGAATGCTCAACTTCCTTAATGACATTTTCTTCATATAAACCTATTATAATTTAGTAATTTTCTTCCTTAGTTGCTAATGTCCCTAAACTATAACCTATGAGGAGAGATATTAACTAGGCCCCTTCTAGTTTTGATTAATCCCAACTCCTTTATAATGAGAGATTTCTGAAAAATCATTGGGCTTTTTTGTTTACTAAAAACCTGTATTTTCCAGGTCTTCTATCATTTCCTTCATTTTCTTAAGGAAAAACTAAGGGATAGCCTTGTCATGTGTTACTAAATGAGAAGCAACTGCAGTTGCTACAACCTTCTGGCAGCCTTTTATTTTCAAAGGGTTAACTTTGCTTGCATGGCATAGGTTGTTAGTAATATTCTGCATTTCACATTTTTCCCATAAATGTTAGACTACTAAGGATTAGAATCCATATAAGCTTTAGGTAAAATAATTTGATTAGTCATAGAAAGGATTATTTTTAATTTCATAGCACTTACACTTTACAGTAGATTAGCATTCTTACCTATTATAATATATAGCAGATCAAAGTTTACAGTTTCCCTGATATATTCTATTGCAAAATGCAGCGGAGGAAACGACACTATGGACAGTAGTTTTACGGTGCTTTTCTCTGCTGTACCAAAGTGCTGTCAACAATGAAATGTTAACCCTATGCTACTTTTTCTGAATGTTTCTTCTCAAATGTGATATCTCAATGCTTAAAATGTCCTAACTTGTAATATTTTTGTATTAAATTTTTTAGGAGTTCCTTGTAATTTCTTTATCATTTAAAATATATTAAACACTAAGTGTTTAGTAAAGTACAGAAGACAGTTATTAATGTTTCTTGTTATTGGGTTTGTATGGTCAATTGTACAAACAATTCACATTATAATAACTAAGGTCTGTGGGGTAAAATCTATACATAAGTTGCTCTACCCCGTCACTTGCTTATTTCTTGACCCGGTAATGAAAGGGTTTTACTGATTCAAAGGGCAAAGGATAACAATTTTATTTAAAAGAAAGAAAGTTAGTATGTTATTCTAATACAGTGTGAGAATGGGATGCTTTAAGAGACTCTGCAGTACTGGAACATACCAGAATCACAGTTGGAGGGCTGCTGGGCAAGACTACTGTGGAGGAATCAAGCTCTGATGGTACCTTGAGTAAGCAAACACTTGAATTAAAAATTTACCCAGTCACACTGGACTCGGTGTGAAATCAGACATTTGAAAATAGTCAGCTTCCAGAATCTCACACCTTCCAAATAGGGTATTTGGGAAAATCTATAACGTCATTAGACCCTATTCCACATCAGCTTTTACTGACCAATTTAGATCTACTACCTGACCAAGTTGGTTATCTGATTTTCCAGCTTGACTACCTGAGAAGCAATATACGTCACTAGGAGGCCAGGAATGTAGCTAAAACTCCTAGCAGAAATGAAGAACTGTACATCCGCTATGGATATAGTGAAGGCTGAGAGTCATCAAATATGTGAAATGAAGCTACGTCAGTAGGTTGTAAAACATTTCTAGTGAAGTGGTTGAAATATATTAGCATATGGAAATGTGAAGTTGGACAGAAGTGTTGAAGAAAGAATAAATGAAGTCTTACGATAAATCAAGACTATAAAGGTAAGTAAATTTTTTTTTGGAAGATTTGTTTTTATGCGTACAAGAACTGGGGTGTAGGCCGGAGGTGCGGGGTTTGAGACGATTCACCAGAATTAGAGTGGGGAGTAGAACAGGCCGATCTACTGAAAAACACTGCTGGGGAGCAATGGGCAAGACAGGAAAAATCTGTGCCATATGTGGGTCAGCTCTCTGGCCGGGATTGAGCTCATGCTGCAGTGGCTGGCAATAGTTTGATAGTGCTGAGACTTCAAACTGTGCCACTAGGGAGGCCCCAAGTTTTACATTTTTAACCATGCTGATTTAGTGTTTTAAAAGCCTTTTTGAGGTTATACATGTGGTTGATACTGGGTGGGAGAAACTGGGCACGGAAGGGAGTACGTCTGGCACAATGAGTTTATTACAAAGTACATGCTTGTAAAGTAATCAATCAATAATAAAATACCTATTTCCAAATTCCCAATCAGTTCCTTAGTGGTGACCACTGTTAATTCTTTGGTATTTGCCCTTCCAAAATTTTTTAGTACATACTTTAAAAAGATAAATTGAATGTTTTTCTGTAAATTACAATATTCACTGATATCAGAAACTAATTCTCTGAAAACATCAGGGACTTTTTTCTCCATCAGTATAGATACAATCCTATGCTGTAGATGTATATAGAATATCATAGAGCATGAATACTACTTAGATGTTTGTGTTGAATCCCAGCTCCACTACTTACTAGCTGTTTGACCTAAGGAGTTACTATCCTGGTTTTCCCTATGATATACTTCATAGATTCGTTATGAGGATTAAAATTGTCAAGGTATAAAGTGTGCTATAACTATTTTTATAGTTAATATTTGCATTTTATTTTAGGGCATTATTTAGCCCCTATAATTATATTCTTTACTGTTTCATATTATAGTGCTACAATTAATGAGTATTTGTATCCACAGGACAGATTCAACAGTTGATTTCTCAGCACATCTCTGGTTAACAGGTTCTATCAAAGAATTGGCACCCACCCATTTTCCGGCATCAACTATGAGTCATTTTAAAATTAGTCATTTAGGAATTTATAGAAGGGAGATTTGTTGGGAATAGTGCTTTATATATTAACTCAGTGTGCTTATAGAAGTGAGAGAATAATTTAGACCAATAAATGACGACTATGTGGCAGGAGTTAGTAGAAAACAACTTATTTTTTAAGCTGTTGTTACTATGAATGTTAAAGATAGGACTAAGATTTTGTTAAACATGAAAGAAAATGTTTCTTCCATAGAATACAATACACAGGTTAAATCCAGTCATGAACTTCAGCTACCAAGAGTATTTAAAGGTACATGCTAATATTTCTGGAATCTAAATTGTTAGTCCTTGTCCTAAAATCTGCGATTTGTAGGTTTTGTTTTGAAATGCCATTTTCCTCTGTCTTCATTTGTGTTTGTTTTTGACTTTAATTTAGCTAGACTCCAAAAGCAAATAGAGGGGCAGTGATTTTATATCAGATCAAGAACCACAAACCTTCCTCCTGATCAATCACATAGTACCTCTGCTCTCTGTTTCTCATTCTACCAATATGTTTTCTTGTCATTCTCAGAAATATTAATCTAGATCTGGATGAGGAACTAACGTCAAAAGATCTACCTTCTGTAAATCAGAATATATACGCTTTCAGGGAACTTTCTGTTAGCCATGTACTCCTTGGCAAAGGCTAACTTTCCTGGGGAAAGGCTAGGAAATTGCCCCTCTGGGTGTGTTTTCTCCTTTTCTAGGATATGAGGGGAAAACTTCTATCAGAACCCCACCCCCTGAGATTTTCTTTCATGTGATCTAGCTGTTAGGTAACACTTCCTACAGTTTGAAATTGCTTTTCCAGCAACTTAGGGGAAAACATTTCATTCAGCACAGCCTGCAATTTCAGAGAGCCCTGCAATAGTTAAGACCACCACCTCACTCCCCCATCAAAGTCCTGTCTCATGGCATCCAGTTACCTCAGAAACCAAGAACCTAGGCACCTGGGAGGTACAAAGACAAATCAAGATAGTTGGTGGTTGGACAGGACACTTCTAATTTTATACATTTTCAACCTTGAGTCTTGTTACTTTTTTCAGCATGTAATTTTATGAATAGCTTGTCCCAAGAAGTGTATTTGCCACAGAATATATAATAGCAAGAAAAAAAATAGACTGCTTTTGTGAAGTTATCATAAAGGAAAGCAGTACATTAAATGTTAAAACAATTAGGTTGAAACACGAAAATGCTGTTTTTCTAAGTCAAACCTGCCAGTTTCAAAAGGCTCTATGATCTGGGTTACTGTGTGTGTAAATTGCAAGGGATATCTAACATTTTAGAATGTTGATCCACTAGACAAGGAGAATTCATCTGTATGTCCAAGGACACTGAATATGGGCCCCCTGAGTCTTGTACCACGCACTCTGTTTCTCAAATCCTATGTCTCCCACGTTTTCTAAGGCAGTTATGGAAGAAAAAACTGCTTTCTTTATTAATACTACCTATGTAAGGCTCCTGTCACCCGGTTCACCGGTCTAGAGAGTCTGATTTCGAATTTGTGGTTTTTTAGGGCTTTGTTTTTCAAAATGTACAACCTTATCTGAAAACTCGTTAGAAATCATTTCAAGTACTATTCCAGGACTTAGTGAACCAGAAGTTGTAATTTAACCAGATTCCCCAGGTAAAATGTATTCACATGAGAGAAGAACCGATTTAGGGTCCAAGTCAAAATAGAGGATCCACTTCAACCTTTCTTGTGCCTATCCTGAATTTCTTGAGACTGGCAACATACCTTGAAATGCCGCATAGCACTGTTACTGATGGTGGTTGGGGTAGAGGAAAGGAGAAAGTTCCCAAGAGACTGACACAGCTTACTGATTAAACATGGAGTGCAAAAATACTAGGGTACTAAAGGCTTCTCATAAAACACAGTAATCCTCATTTTAATAAGGTCACATCTCAGGCTCTGACCAATCAAGTTAACTGAGTGACCAGGAGCAAGGTTATCCCTCTCATTTTCTGTAAACTGGGCAATAACAGTTACCTGCCTTGGGTTATAGGATTACATGTGATGATGTCCTGCACATGGTAAGCATTAGAAACAGTAATCACTGTACCTGGTAGTGATTCTGTGAGAGGATGCTAGACAATGTGGCAAGTTCCCCACCTCATGTTGAGATTGTGGTCATTGACATGGTCTTCGCTAATCCCTTCCGTATGTGCTCAGTTTTATATTGCAGTAAATTCAGTACTCTGTGAGACCGTGCCTTCCTCTATCCTGAGTCATTTGGATCAGTCCTTTAGTTGGATGGATTCCATCTTCGAATTGGGCTAGTACTATTTTCCTAAAATCTGAACATAGTTGTAACTCTTGTGCTATCGTGCATGAAAATGAACACTTGGTAGTGTTTTGTTCTTGGGTCACAATTTCTAATATCTCAGTTGATCTGTAGTAAAGTCTAAGAACTCTCAATATGAAAATAAATGGCCTCCCACCCAAGACATATCTATTAAACCGGAATACACAGGGTGAAGCTCTGCAGTTTGCATTTTCCATCATCTCATAGAGGTCCTCATGTTCATGAAAAGAGCCATTGCTGTCTGCCTCTGGCAATCACCACTGCTATGCCCAGTCAAGGCCAAGAGAGCTTTTCCTCCCATAAGAGCTTTTCCTCCTGTGCTATGCCTAGGTTGCCAAAGATTCTCTGCTCTTAAAATTCTTTAACTCCTCAAGAGATGCCTAGATATCAGTCGTGTTTGATGCTATCCTAGAACAGCAAACCTGGTAAACACAGTAGACCCACATTCACATTTTCCTTCACTTAAAACAACTTATTAAAATTCTGAATCTTTCCTTTTTATGGTATTTTGTTGAGACTTGTTGCAAGCCCAGCCAAAGCTAGTCATGTGAAGAGCTGGTGGCACAAGAATCCACACCATTGTGTGATTTTTCTCCACCTAGGGAAGGTTACTGCCTCAGGTGATTAAAACTAGCAGGAACTAGAGGTATTTAATAATCTACATACATTTTTCTAGAGGATTAGCACTTCCAAATTTTAGGGCCTTCTAGTCAGTGAATGGATATACCTGGAACAGGTGTGGGTAACATTTGCGAGAAAGTCAGGTTTCTGTTCTGAGAATCTGCTCAGCCTGGTTTAGAGTCCAGGGTAATTGGCTGGCTTAAGTATGTTTGGCATGTCAGCTTCCTGAGGGGATTCCTGCTGGGATGAGAGGGCCTGTCAAATTGGATATAGTTACCTTTGTTCAGAGTTTTCACTTGTGGCAGTGACTAGGGAAAGAGGGATGTGGCATAGAAGCTAAGTGACTGGTGGCAGGGTGTTCTGATTAGTAATTGTGAATTTAAGTGACTGGGGAAGGTTGTTTTTTTTTTTTAATATTTATTTAACCATGCAAGAGCTGGGCTTTAGGCCAGAGGGGTGGGGGTGGTGAGAGGATTCACCAGAGACAGAGTGGGGAGCAGAGCAGGCAGATCTACTGAAGTACACTGTTGAGGGGAGCAGTGGGCGAGGCAGAAGAGGTCTGCTGTGCCATGTGGGAAGTTCCCTGGCTGGGGATTGAACTCATGCCCGCAGTGGCTGCGACTGGCTTCATAGTGTGGAGGCTTAACCTCTTGCACCACTAGGGAGGCCCCCATGACTAAGGGGGTTTTGTCTTTTGCTTTCAGTCACAGTCTTATCTAGTCATACTAAAATTAACATGTGCCTCCCCAAAGCTGCTTTCTCCCCCCTTGTAATTGCTTCTTCCTGGAATGCCTTTACCCCCTGCCTCATTTGCCTAATTTCTAATTACTGGATTCATTTAATCCTAGTGCTTGTGGGAAGACAGGCCACCCACCTACTCATTGCTCACTGCTTCCCCTCCGTGTGAGGATCCCTTCCACTGTCCTTATTCATAGAATTGCTGTTTACACTAGACAGAGTTCCTGAAGGGCAAGACTGTGTCGTACTTATCTCTGAATCTTCAGAGTCCAGAACAGTGCCTGAAAAAATAATAGCTGTATGATTAATTTACGGGATTGACTAGAGTGGTAAGGCCCTCCTAGAGAGAAATACAAGTGATTAGGTGACCTACTATAGTGAAAAAAGCATGTTTTTCCTGTGGATGTGAGCTTGAACATCTGATCATCTTTCTTACCTGTTGGACTATATGAAAAGCACTATATAAAATATTGTGCTTTTGAGCTCCTTTTCAGGATCAGCAGACACATGGATAATTTAGCAGAGTGATGGGCATAAATTAGGCTTTTATATATGATACGATTATTGTTGCTGTTTTTACATTATAAACATGCCAGAGAAAAAAATTTGCCTGACAAGATAATTTGGTAAAAATAATTTGCTGTAATTAGATTTATATTGCACTATTATTTTGGATATGAATGTGGAAATAATTACTATTACTAAACAAACTTACAATCATTTTGTTAGGATGGACCCCTTAAAATACGTAATTTTTTGTTTTCATTCTAATTGGATGATGATGATGATGATGTGTGTAAAATTGGTTCCCTAGTGTTTAACTGTATCTGTATTTTTTAATGTCTTTCCCTTGGTCTATACTACATTTTTCTGGCATTGTCAAGAATTGGAAAATGCAGTTTAAAATGCAACTCTGTGCCAAACATCTATTTTGTAGTATATTATTTATAGAAAAACATCAGAAACCATATCAAGAACTCAGGTTCTGAAGGCTTAACATTTCACTTTCTTCTAGCTTCTGCTTCTATGATCTCACTTCAATTTTGAAACGTTAGTCAAGGTCAAATAGTGCTGTACTTTCGTGTGTTTGGTCACTTCAGGCATCAGACCTATTCTATATCAGTTTAGTTATTATGTCTTAATGCATGTTCACTTTAGAAAATTTCAGATTTAAGAAAATGTTAGTATAGAGAAAATCAGAGGCATAAATTTTCTTTGAACAGGCTAACTATGGACCTATATAATAAACCATTTCAGTGAGGAGCAGGACACTTTAGTGACCTACATGGGACATGTAGAATAAGCAACAAGGAGGACATTGTTATATTACATCACTGAGAATTTGGAGTTGTTATTGTAGTGTATACATAATCCACTCCTATATCTAGTCGTCTCCCCCCACTATGCATTTTCTCTTCTAGCGGCATCTGTTAACTACTTCTAGATGCTTTGCTATACCTTTATAAGCTTAAACTAGTAAGTTTGTTTTTATACAAAGCTGATTATGCTGTACTTGTTTCTGTGTGACTTAATTTCATTTACTCTATTAAAGCATCTTTCCATGTCATTCTTTTTTTAAAAAAACAGCTCTATTAAGCTCTATTTGACATAAAATACAACTTTAAATTATGCAAGTTTATGTTTGACTAATGTATACACCCATGAAATT
The DNA here is from genome assembly GCA_004024925.1 of Scalopus aquaticus. Taxonomy (NCBI): domain Eukaryota; kingdom Metazoa; phylum Chordata; class Mammalia; order Eulipotyphla; family Talpidae; genus Scalopus; species Scalopus aquaticus. The sequence continues at coordinate 34,288 of PVIJ01002459.1, read as the reverse complement.
ATCACATTTACATAATGAACTTTATGTACCCCACCTTCAGAAGTTTCCTCTTGCCCTTTGGAGTTCCCTCTCTTGTGTCCTCTATCCTATTCTGCCAGTCTCAGGCAACCATTGATTTACTTGCCGTCAGTTCTTTTACATTTTTTAGAATTTTATAAAAATGTAGTCATTATTCATTTTGGGGGGTGTCTGTGTGAGGGGAAGAGTAGCTTCTTTCACTTACCATAATTATTTGGAGAGACATCTAGGTTTATGAATAAATAGTTCATTCTTTTTTATTGATAAGTAGTATTCTATAGTATGGGTATTCCATAACTTACTAACCAATAACCTGTTGACAAACATTTGATTCCACTTTGGTGCTACAACTAATGTAGCTATGAACACTTATGTGCAAGACTTATTTGTGTGTAAGACATAATGCTCTTATTTTTTTCTGGATGAATGCCTGGGAATGGAATGGCCAGGAAGTATTGTTAGTGCAAGTTTACTTTCCTGAGAAACTGCCAAACGTTTGTCAGTGGTTGTATTTATTGTTTTATATTTCAACAAGCATTTTATGAACTTCTAATTGCTCCATTCCTCACCCACTTAGTATGTTCAATATTTTTTAAAATCTTGAATTATTTTAATTTATAGAGAAGTTGAAAAATAGTACAGTAAGTCCTATATATCCTTTACCAAACTTCCCCTAGGAATAGTACATTTGTTATAATTATCAAAATTAAAGAAATTTAATATTTTTTCCTGATCTCATCATTACAAGGGGCACACCATGTCAACATTTTTTTTTATTGGTGCTGTTAACTTTGTTCATTTGACAAAGGTTGTGTCTGAAAGGTTTCTCTTCTCTAGTGTTGCTAGTTTTCTCTTTACATTCTCTACTCTTGAGGAGCATGTTACTACTTCTATCCCATACTCCAGGGGAGAGAAATTAAAAGCCATCTTCTGAAGGAAAAAGTATCTGTAGTATGATGTACCACAGTTTGCTTATTCATTCGCCTGTTTAAGGACATTTGATTGTGCCCAGTTTTTAATAATTATGATTAAAACTAGTGTAGACACTCAAGTACAGGTGTTTGTGTAAACCGTATTCAGTTCATTTGGGTAAGTGCATAGGCGTGAGAAGAAACAGCTTACTCTTCTGTGTTTTTTAAATTGAGAGTTCTGAGCGCTCACATCATGTCAGCATTTGTAATTGTCTGGCTTTTTTTTTCAAAGTCACTTTGTAGTTGTTTCTCAATATATTTTAATTCGTATTTCCTAATGACTAATGATGTTGAGTATCTTTTCATGTGGTTATTTGCCAACCGTATATTTTCTATGGCAGTGTCTGTTCAAAACTTTTGCCCATTTTTTAATTGGGATGTTTGTTAATGAGTTTTGATAGTTTTTATCTATTCTGGGTATGACTTATCAAATACTTTTTTTTCTTTCGACAGTGTCTTTCTAAAAGCAGACATTCTTAATTTTGATGAAGTTTAGTGTATTGTTTTAAAGCAATTATCATTTACTGTCATATCTAAGAAATTTTTGCCTAACCTATGTTCATAAAAATTCTATTCTATAGTTCTGAACATTTTATAGGTTTCAATTTTACATTTAGATCTGTGATTCATTTTGAGTTTATTTTTGCATATGGTGCAAAAATCAAAGTTCATTTCTTTACACATAAATACCCAATTTTTACCACATTAAGATATTTTCTATAGATATTTCCGACAAATGAGAGATCAGTGTTCTCATGTAATTTGTTGAAGCCCAAAGGCATGGGCAATAGATGTTGCTTTTTCGTTACAGAATATTGCCTTCTCATTTCTGTAATTTTCTCTTTGAGTGCTGTCCTACTTTTGTCAGCACTTCAAATCAAACAGCTACTATTTTTCCAGGCACTGTTCTAGGCTCTGTGGATCCAGAGAAAAGTACAATCCATACCAACAGAACAAAATTCAGAGTGAGATGACTTTGTGGTATTTTCTGCCAAATATTTATAGAAGGAAAAGTACCAATTCTACAAACTTTTCCAAAAGATAGATGACTTCCGTCATTTTATGAAGTCAGCCTTATCGTGATACCAAAGATATTTTAAAAAATAATAAGACCACAGAAAAATATACCAGATGAACAATGCATAAATGTTAACAAATTAATCCACATATATAAAAGTTATATTCATGACTTAGTGGGAATTACCCCATGAATGTATGATTGGTTCAACTTTTAATAATAAATCCATGTACGTTATATCAATAAGCTTAAGAAAAACCATGACTATCTTAACACATGTAGAAAAGAATTTAGAATTCAACATTTATTCCCAATAAAATTTTCAGCAAATTATAAGCAGGAAAGAATTCCTTCTCTCTTAAAAGTCATTTAAAAAATATCGCTAACACCATACTTCATGTTGAAAGACTGACAGTCCCTTTAGGATCAGAAAAAAAAGTTTAGGGATGTTCTGACTATTCCTTTTCAACATCATGCTAGAGGTACTAGTCAGTGCAATATATGTATTTTAAATCCATGTTTTAAATGGCATGCAGATTATAGAAAGAAATAAAACCTTATTTATCAGCAGATTATTATTCATAGAGGAATTTCCAAAGATATCAAAAAGTTACTAGCACAAATAGGTATATTTAGCAAATTTGCAGACTGATATAAAAATTAATTGTCAGTATTAGCAATAAACAATTGGAAACTGAAATTTAAAAACAGTAGTCCTGTCTGCACCAAAACACATGAAATAATGTAAATATAAATCTAACAAAGTATTGCAAAGGCAGCTCAGTGGAGATGTACATTGTATGGGACTGGCTAAATACACAGTGCCATGCACTATCAATATATCATACAGAATATTTTCACTGACCTAAAATCATCTGTGCTCTATTCATCTTTCCATCTCTCCTACCCCTGGTTACCATGGATCACTTTACTGTCCATAGTTGTGCTTTTTCTAGAATGGCATGTTGTTGGAAGCCAGTCCTTTCAGATTGGCTTCTTTCATTAGTAATATGAATCTAAACTTCTTCCATATCTTTTCATGGCTTGATCGCTCATTTCTGTTTAGTACTGAATAATATTCCATTGTTTGGATGCACCACAGTTTATACACTCATATATTGGAAATCATCCTGTTTGCTTCCGAGTCTTGGTTATTATGATTAATGCCTCTGTAAATATCACTGTGCAGGTTTTTATGTGGACATAGGTTCTCAGCTCCTTCAAATAAATACCAAGAAGTTTGATTGTTTTGGTTGTATGATGATAATATGATAGTTTTATAAGAAATCAACTAGACAGTTGATTACCAACTAGACAGTTGATTACCAAAGTAGGTAGACGCATGAACATGAAGGATGAAATAGTCTATAGATGTCAGTCATAGCCAGCTGATTAATATTACTGTTGAATTTAACTATGTTCTTACAAATGTATTGCTTTGCTGGATCTGTCCATTTGTGATAGAATGGTATTATTGATGTGTATTCATCGATTTCTCCTTGCATTTCTACCAGTTTTGCCCATACAGGATGATTTTTTGCTGTTAGAGGCACATACACATTAAAAGATTGTTATGTCTTCTAAGGGAATCGACCCCTTTGTTTTTACATATTGCCTTTCTTTATCCCTGGTAACTTTTCTTACTGTTAAGTCTGGTTTGTCAGCAATTAATACAGCTATTCCAGCTTTCTTTTGATTAGCATTACTATGGTATAATTTTATTCATGCATTTACTATATATGCCTTTGTATTTGAAGTGGGTTTCTTGTAGACATTGGTCTTGTTATTTGATCTCTCTGACAATCTCTGTTTTTTTCTTCTTCTAGCTTTATTGAAGTGTGATTGACAAATACATGTTTTATATATCTAAGTTGTGTGTGATGTTTTGCTATACTTGTACATTGTAAAATGATTACCATAATCATACTAATCAAATTGTCCATCACGTCACATAGAGTGTATATATGTGGAGAGAACACTTCAGATCTATTTTCTTACCAAATTTCAAGTATACGATACATTATTATATAACATAGTCACCATGCTGTACATGTCTCCAGAAGTTACTCATCTAATAACAAAGTTTTTACCATTTGATCAACATCTCTTCTTTAGCCCAACTTCCCAGATCCTGGCAAACAACATTTTATTCACTGTTACTATGAATTTGACATTTTTTAGATTCCTCATCTAAGTAAGATTTTGTCTTTCTGTGTCTAGTTTATTTCACTGAGCACAATGTCTTCCAGGTTCATCCTTGTTGTTGCAAATGGCAAGATTTTCTTTTTTAAGGCTGAATAAATTCTGTGTGTTTGTATGTGAACCACATTTTTTTAAATCCATTCATCTGTCAACAGACACAAGTTGTATCCATGTTTTTGGTTACTGTGAATAATGCTGCAGTGAACATAGCAATTTTCTTGTCAAGATAGTGATTTTATTTCCCTTGGATATAGAGACAGATACAGGGTTGCTGGATCGTATGATACTTCCCTTCCTAATTTAAAAGGTTTCTCCATACCATTTTCCACAATGTGCCAATTTACATTTACCCCAAGTGTTCCCTTTTCTTCATATCCTTGCCAACACTTACCCTTTCACATTTTGATAATGGATGTCACCCTATATAGCTGGTATGAGGTAACATATCATTGTAGTGTTGATAGGCATTCCCTGATAATTAGTGATTTTGACATCTTTTCATGGAGTTGTTGACCATTTGTGTTTTGGGTTTTTTTTTTTTTTTAGAGAGAAATGTCAGTTTAGGTCCTTTGTTGATTATTATTGATTTTGTAAGTTCCTTAAATTCTTTGGGTATTAATAAGGATATGGGATATGTGCTTTGCAATTATTTTTTTCTCATTCCATAGGTTGCCTTTTCATTTTATCAATTGTTTCATCTGTTCAGTAAAGCCTATTTAGTTTAATGTAGTATCACTTATTTTTGGTTTTGTTGCTTTTGCAAAGTCTGTCTTTTAATTGGTACATTTAGATTGTTGATATTTAAAGTGATTACTTACATAGTTGGATTGTTATCTACCGTAATCATTACTGTTTCCTGTTTGTTACCCTTCTTTTTTCCTATTTTTGTCTTTCAATCTTTTCTCTTTGTGGTTTTAGTTGAGCATTTTATAGGATCTCATTTTCTTTCCTTTCTAGCTTACCAGTTATAACTCTTTTTCTTTAAACCTTTTTTAGTGATTTCCCTAGAGCTTGTAGTATATAATTAATCAAAATTATATAATTATTATAATTATTATAAAAATTATTATAATTAATCAAAGTCTATCCCAAATAAAACTATACTGCTTGTTCAGTAGTGAAATTATTTTATAATTACAAAATAATTCTAATTCCTCCTCTTGTTGTTTGTATCATTGCTCTCCTTCATTTCACTTATGCATTAGCATTCAGAAGCATACACAGAGAAGGTAAAGAAATAATACAAGCTTACACATTTGAATATGTTGCTGCTATTTTGAACAAATTGTTTTGTTCATTTAAAAATAAGAAATATAATAGTTTTTATTTTATCTTCACTTTTTCCTTCTCTGATGCCCTATCTTTTTGTAGATCCAAATTTCTGATTTGTATAATTTTTCTTCACTCTGAAGAATTTCTTTTAACATTGCCTGCAAGGCCTATGTCCTGGCAATAAATCTTCCCATTTTTGTTTGCCTGAAAAAGGTTTTATTTTGTCTTCACTTTTGAAGAATTTTTTAATAGGTTATAGAATTTCATGTTGGTGGATTTTTTTCTCAACAGTTTTTAATATTTACTCTGCTTCTTGCTTGCATAATTTCTGAGGAGAAATTGGATGCAATTATCATCTTTGTTTATTTGTAGGTAAGGTTTTTTTGTCTCTGGTTTCTTTCAGGATTTTTTCTTTACATCTTATTTTCTATTGTTTGAAGGTGCTATGCCTTGATTAGTTTCTTGACATTTATCTTGCTTGGTGTTCTTTTTAGCTCTTTGGATCTGAAGCTAACATTAATTTGGGGGGAATTGTTTTTGTTTCAAATATTCCTTCTGTTCCTTTCTCTTAATTCCTGATAGTCCCATTAGATGTTTACTGCACCCTTTGCAGTTGTTCAGCAGTCTGTATATTCTTTCAGGGTCCCTCCGCTCTCCCTGTCTTTGTTCTCTTTTTTCTTCAGTTTTGGAAGTTCCTAGTTCAGATTCTTAACTGTCTACAATCTACTAAAAAATGTAATAAATTCACCAAATACACTCTTCATTTCTATTACAATGTTTTTGACCTCTATTTAAGTTGACCTTAATTTAAGTTCTTTTTTGGAATTTTTATTAACTCTGCATACATTGCCTATTTGTTCTAATGTGCTAGCTACTTTCAGAATACTTAGCATATTTGTTACAACTTCTAAATTCTCAGTATGGTAGTCCCAATATCTCTGTTATGTCTGATTCTGATGCTTGCGCTATCCCTTCAAATGGTGTTTTTTACTTTTTAGTATACCTTGTAATTTTTTCTTAGTAATCAGACATGAGAAACTGGGTGAAAGGAACAGCTATCAATAGGCCTTGCATGAAGTGGTAGCACAGTGTGTGGGATATAGAAGCATTCTATAGTCTTACGATTAGATATTAGTCTTGTGGGAAGCTTATACCTCTGGACTCCATCTGAACTGCCCTAAGGCTCCGGCATACTTCAAAAATGGTTCATTCCCCTCCACCACCTTGCTGGAAGAACAAAGGAATTTTTCTCCAATGTTTATTATGTGAACCTAGTCCAACTCCTGGAGGTAAATCCCACAAAAGAGTGGGAACCCCCATGCCTGTGTCCTCCTAGAGTTTTTAATTCTCAGACTTGTCCTCACTGAGACCTCAGCAGTTTGTCATTATCAGCTGGTTTTCCTGCCATGGCCCCGAGTCCCATGGCTGTTCTTGCTTTTGCGTTTCTGCTTCTATAAGTTGCGTGTCCTTGTGTTCACCTGTCAGCCAGTCATGGAGGCAGAAGTTTGCCCTGTGTCCTCATCTCTTTTATGGATCCTAGAAAAGCTGTTGGTTTTGCAGTCTTGTTTAGCTTTTTACTTGTTCGGACAGAGCAATGACTTCCAAGTTTCTTGTATGTGGAATTAGAAACTGGAAGCTTTATTTTTCACTTTTAAAGCACTCTATTTACTTTGAACCTAATTGACTAATCCAGGGTAATCTCCCTATTTTAAAGACAGCTGCTAAACAATTTTAATTCTATCTGTAACCTTCGCATCTCTTTGCTGTGTAGCATACCACATTCACAGGTTCTGTTTGCTTGGATGTGGATATCTTTTGGGGTGATCATTATTCTGCCCGCCACACCCCTCTATATCTCCTTTTTTAAAAAAAATCAATATTAAAAATGAATTGTTGAGGAATATAGGGTTAGAAATCTATCCTATTAGTACTCTAAGCAACTATTATTATTGCTGGATAATATTTAGAGATACTATACTATATCCACCTTTTCTTTTCATTCAAGCAATTAACTAGATCTGTGTTCATTGCCTTGGGGAAGGCATATGGCAGGGCAGAAAATAGAAATTTTTTCCAAGTCTTTCTCAGCTTGGTTACTCAAAATCTCGAGTCCTTGGGAAAACTAGTAAAATTTCGCTCATATTAAGGATGTTACCGAGAAGCATGAAGAGAGATTTTCTCCAGACTTCACAGCTTGTGGCAAGGGGTTGGAGAGCACTTAGAGGAGGAGAGAGATATATTAAAAGTGAAAGGTCTGTGGGTTCCAAAAGCAGAGAAAGCCATTTCTTGCTTCCAGAAAACACAATTGTGAGGTCCCCCAAGCCCTGAGAGCACTAAGTTATGTTTAAACTAGAAGTGACATGTGCTGCCAGAGAAAGATTTTCCTTTTTTCAAGAAAAGTCTAGATATAGCAGAGAACTTCTAGTTCTAAAGTAGCCTTAACTTTGGGGAAATGTGCTCTCTTGCACCAATAAAGGATTATCTGAAAAACACTTTCCTGTCTGTGGAGATATATTTTGCCTTAGTTATAAAGTAAACTGCTGTGGTCAACTGTATTAAGGAAGAGTAAGAAAAAGATAGGGTTTTTATTAAACTTTTTAATATATATATTTATTCATATCTTTTACATCATTGTGTATTCCCGGCAAAATTCCCACCACCAGTTCACCCGTGAGCCATCACCATAGTCCCTGGTGCTCTTCTCTCCCCAATTCGATCCCTTTCCTCCCCCCTCTGTCACAGAATGTCTCCTATTTATGGTTGCCTGCACGTATTCTTTTTCTTATTATTACTGTTGTTTTTTACCTGATCCTTTATTTGGATCCCCTATATTCTTCCTATAAGTGAAACCATTCGATATTTGTGTTAGAAAAAGAGAGTTTTTAAAAGTATATCTCTTTGATGATAGAAATCATCAACTGGAGAAAATAAAAGTCCAAATGTAAATAATGGTTGGCAATCATTTGGTTTTGATGCATTCTAGGTAGTCAAGACTTAGTCCAAAAGATTCAGAGTGGATTTAATCTCAACTTGCTCAAAGGTTTTCCTCCTAAAATCTAATATTGTCACTTGATAACATTTTTACAAATTCCTTACTTTCCTTTAAAAGAAATTCTCTAAAATTGCTTCTTGACAGGTAATGACAGCATTTTAGACAAATAGTGGGAAATGGTTTTGCTTCATTTTCAATACTGTATTCCAAAATGAAATTAGGGTTCTTTAGAGTGAAGATTATTTGTTGAATACTCACACTTAACTGAGGGAAAGTAGAAAACATCTCAGTAAATCTGAACAGATTGATTTGAGAATCCTGCGTCATCACTCCGTGAGTTGATAAGGACAGTGCTCTCCAGAGGCAAGAGCTTTTAAATGAAATGTTTGCATGCCGCGTTCATTACAAATATTAAACTGACTACTGTAAAAGCAGCCAGTATAAAACTACAAAGGCTTTCCTAGCAGGGACCATTCTTTTTCATTACATTTATTTCAAATTGTATTTTTCAGAACCTACCATATAAGTGTTTTGAATGAATGGTGACCTGAATGACTGAATGAATGAATTGGGCTGGTGTATTTTGCATTGCTTGTGTATAGGAGAGTAACTGGCACATGGTGGGTACTCAAAGTCTTTAAGGAAGGAAAGAACAAATAAATAAATGAACACAACACAGCAAGTCCTCATTCATCAACAAGGTCTGGTCGTCTTCACAGAGTAAAGATTGCTATATAATCATTGTAGCTGTTCGCAATAACACCTGCTAGGGACTGAAGCTGGACAAACCCTGGAGCAGTTTTCTGTGCTGCTTTTCATTGAATGTAATAGAGAGGAAAGAGCTGCTAGGTTTGAGTCAGTGAAGATTTTTACACTTCCCCTAACCATTCAGAAAACTGTTCCCTCATTTGTGAGAAGCACAATGCAAACTAAATGGGGTTGCTCTGGGGAGTTAACCAACTCTTACAAGAGGGTTCAAGCCATGCAGGTGTTAATATAGTTATGTGTCAGTGAAATGTAAAGGTTCTGGGACTATGTATGGACAGACCTAATGGTTTTGTTCTTGCAACTGATGTTTAATTAATTTGGATCAGTTGATTTATTCACTACATTATACTTTGTAAGGGTTATTGTTATCCAAATTCAGTAGAATTATCTGTTCCTATAAACCCGCACTATGTTATTGTCAGTTTCCCTTAAGAATGCTTGGCTATCTCTTATTCAGAGTCCTTTAGCCAGATTCTTTAAAAACTTTGATAATGGAGAAAAATAAATCATGGTTATCACCAAAATAGGGTAACCTAATTGCTTATGGGACTTTAAACCAGTTTCCTTTAGTAACTTCTCTGTACATTTGCTAAGACAATGAGAACAGTAAATTACAAAATAATGACAAGACATTAAGGATGAAATTAAAAATACATTTTGTGTAAATAGTCGAGATTATGAACCTAAATGAAACATCAAGCTTGTTGAGTTTAAAGATCTGAGAAGAGTTAATGTTAAAAAATTTGAAGTGTTTTGATGAAACGGCTAGATTATAGGCCATATTCTAATGATCCTGACAAAAAATTAAAGAATTTGGAGGAAATATAGAGAAAACTTTAAACCTAACTGCTCTGTGTGGTTTTTAATTTTTTTTTTAATAGATGGAAGACTGAGGCCAAGAGAAGTTAAGTAACCCATGAATGTTTAGCTGGTGGAAGTAAATAAGTACTTAACAGCTAACAGGTAATGAATATTGGGGCAGTGGTATAGGACAAAACAGGGACTTTATCTATAGTACATATATTAGTGTTTTATTACTTCTTAAGTCAAGTTTGTGAAAAAACGACATAGACACTAATATTTGGTTCTGGTTAATAGTCTCTCCAATTAATTACTCATTGAGAGCCTGGTGGTGTAGAAGAAATCTGGCTCTGAAAGTAACAACTTGAATAACCTTGGGAAAATCTCGTGGTCTTTGGATTTTTTGCTTTTAATCTGTAGAATGGAAATAAATGAATCAATCACCTATTTTGTGATCATAAGGTGTTTATAGAATCACTCTGAAAAAAAATCTTATATCCAAAAGGTAATTTTTCCATTACTACCACCCTATTTGTAAAGGGTCTCAAGTGATGGCTGTGTGACAATGACATTGAGGTGACAGGCACTCGCGATGCACCTTTATGTTTGACCTGGTGGTGGTCGAGGGGCTGACACAGTGGCAGCTGTCTGGGTTCCTTCTCGTGCCCACAGCTCCCCTTTTGGGACACTTCTACCATTTCCTCTCTCTGGGCTCGCCTTAAAAACCCTGCCGAGTAATGGTTAATTTACAGTGACAGTTCAGTGACCACAGAGTTGAAGAAGATCTCTCAGTTGAATGATTATAAGGATGATCTACTTAAAAAGCATACTGATTTTGATACTTCAGTAGCAGTAAACTCAGAACTGTTTTCTCTCTCCTTTTCGCTCTTACTGGAGTTGTGGGGTGTGGGGGGAGCTCCTGCTCTGTTCCTGGAGACCAAAGGAAAATGCAGGATGTCCCTGTGCCTGGGCAATGCTGTCTTTAGTTGCTACTAACACCTTGTGGCCAGAAAGTCTTGTAGAGGGACGTGCACTCCCTTCTGCCATGGGGAACAGGTACACTATCGCATACATATTTCTCAGAAGATCATAATAACAACCCTGAATGAAAAACCCAGGACTTTCAGAGTTCAGCTCTGCTGAGACAGTGTGCTTCAATGCACAGAGATTGTCTGCAGTTCCATCTGTTCCTGGCTGGGCAAACTTCAGTGAGTTACTGACTTCCTTTCATGCTCTGTTTTGTTCCATTTATAAAGTAGGGATAAAAAACCTGACCTTTCAGAGCTATTGCAATGATAAAGTGGCTTGACATATATGTGTTAAGTTCTTAATGCACACAAGTCAGCTTGATAAATGGGAGTTTCCCTCTTTCTATGAAGAGAGATGCAAAGTTATTCCACATGGATGCCTGCTCTAGAAAAGGTGGGGAAGTGCATCTACTGTGTCTATAGAGCTGCAGAGACACAATTACAGTTCCTATTGGGTCTCCTTGGTTCTTCCTTGGAAGGTTGGCTGAAGTCCCACTGGCAACAGAATTTCTTTTGAGGGACATAGGACAGAATCAAACTTTCAAAATCTGATAGTGTTCTTCTGGGTGTGTGTGATAGCAATTTGAAAGGGTCCCTCCCTGAAACTTGTGGGCAGTACTGTGACAGGTGTGGGGCTTCCAGGCTTTTCTTTTTGGGGGGATGATAGTGTCTGTCCAAAAGTAGCAAGACAAGAGCAAGTAAAGGACAGTGCTGTCACCTGGGGTTGGTTTGGGAGATGGGGATGGGAGATGGCGGTGGGGAGGGGAGGGCCAGAGCAGTGAACACAGACACAGATGGGGGCCCATGAGGTCAACAGTCAGTCTATCAGTTACCCACATGTCCCAGCCAATGTGAGGGTGAGGCCCATCCTTACAAGCGCCACCTAATGGCAGGATACATTTTGAGAGATGTGAGCTAGTCACTTGGCAGGACTCTTGGGGACTGCACTTGTGTATGTGGTCCATGGTTGACAGAAACATCATTATGGAGAACATGAGTGTGACCTGAATTTCCCCAGACATCTGAACTAGTGGAGGTCTAACGCAGAAGCAGAGCTCTTCACTGGCCTCAAAATAATATCCAAATTCCTTCAAGTGGCTTTTAATTGCCTTTTGGAGATTCAGCCAGAGTCTACATCTCCAACACCTTCCCTTCTCATATATATTATGCCTCAGCCACAGTGAAAGGATTTCTGTCCTTTTATCTCAGATTTGTTCTTTGCTCCTTTGGTTTCTAGACATTTTCCAGAGGCATTTTGCTCCCTAGGATGCCATCTCCACTTCCCCACCCCCACTTTTGCCTGGAAACTATTTCAGGTCACATCTTGACATTTTCTCAGGAAAACCACATTCTATTCTGGGTGTGCCTCCCAGGTGCTTTTATTGTGTTAATTAACCTATTAATCTAATTAATTAATTAATGTTTAGGTCTCATGATGTAGTGAGTATGAAAGATCCCAGCTAAGATGCAAGTAAGACTTTTTTTTTTTTTTAAGATTTTATTTTTTATACATACAAGCTGGGGTACAGGCCAGAGGCGTAGGGCGGTGAGAGGGTTCACCAGAGACAGAGTGGGGAGCAGAACAGGCAGATCAGAGGTACACTGCTGAGGGGAGCAGCGGGAGAGGCAGGAGAGGTCTGCCGCACCATGTGGGGTTCTCCCTGGCCGGGCGTCGAACTCGTGTCACAGCTGCCGACAGCTCCACAGCGCAGCGCTCAACCGCTGCGCCACCGGGGAGGCCCGCAAGTAAGACTTTTTAAAATAACTTGTGATAAAATACATAGCATTAGTTTCAGGTGTACAACATAATGATGTGATACTTGTATATAGGGTGAAATGATCAACCACAACTTTAGTTAACTTTCATCATCACACACAATTTTTTTTTTGTTATTAGAGGAATCATTCACTCCCTGACATTTTTTACAGACTCCACCCTAATCTCCACACTGAAGAGGTCCAGCACCAAGAATTATAACTCCTGACATTCCATAAACTTGACTTCCTGAATGAGGGTATGCTGGGAAATAAGAGTGGCCAAAAGTGGCTTATAACTGAACACAACCATGTTCTTGCTTCTCTTGCTCATCCAGCATTGCCATTCACCTGGATGGAGACACGTAGGAGAAGACTTGTAAGGGAAAGACATGTAGAGTTACTTGCAGAAGAGATTTGGAAAAGAGATAGGGGGTGAGAGACACATGGTGTCTTCTGGTCTTTGGCAGAGACAATGGTATATCTGTTATCTTGACCTCATGTTGGATTATATGGTATATTTTGAATTTTGAGTCTCTCCTGTGTCAGCTACTTGGGACCTGCTTAACCCATTTCTTACAGTTTCTTGTCAGGCGGTACCTCAGGCTTATGGTATGCTGTCAGGCCTCAGTGACCCCACTCTGGGCCAAGCCTGTTTGGCTGGGCATTTGCTCACAAAGGGATGGATAATTTTTGGAGTTTTATTGGGAAACTTTTATCTGAAATCCTTTCTTCTCTCTGTGCAGCCAATTCTATTAAAAATCTTTCACACTAAGAGTCATCTTTCTTTGCCCTTGTGCCTGCAGATAGCTGAACCCTGTTAGAATGTGCATCCCATAACTGTTTGGTCTCTGGGTACCCATCAGTCACATTCTAACATTGTGATGAGAACTTTTAAGATTACTATCTTAGCAACTTTCAAACATGCCATACAGTATTATTAACTATTGTCTTTATGCTTTATATTATATCCCCAGGGTGTTTATAACTAGAAGTTTGTACTTTTTATCCCCTTTTACCTATTTGCCCCTCCCCTACCCTTGCCCTGGCAACTACCAGTCTTCTCTGTGCCTATGATCTTGTTTTGTTTTTAAGAAGACTTCATTTTAGACTACTCATTTCAAATCTGGCTTTAAGCTCCACTTTCACCAACTTAGAGGAAATTTTTTTTGGTTTCTTTTTTAAATGTTTATATATATTTCACATCACTCTTCTTTTTTGTTCAATGTATGCTTTCTCCTCTCAGGTGTAGTCCCCATAAAATTCCCACCACTAATTCACCTGTGCATCTACCATAGTCCCTTGTGCTTTCCCTCACCTATTTTGATTCCCTTCCCCCTCCCCACCTTACAGTGTCTCTGATTTATAGTTGCCTGTTAGTTTTGTTTTTAAATTTATTATAGTTATTTTTTTCCCTGATCCCTAATTTGGTTCCTCTGCATCCCTCCTATAAGTGAAACCATCTGATATTTTTCTTTTTCTTTCTGGCTTGTTTCACTGAGCATAATCCCTTCCAGCTCCATCCATGTTGCTGCAAATGGCATGAGTTTACCTTTTTGATTACTGAGTAATATTCTATGTGTATATACACCACATCTTCTTGATCCACTCTATGTGTATATACACCACATATTCTTGATCCAGTCATCTATTTTTGGGCATTTGGGTAGTTTCCATGTCTTACCTGTTGCACATATTGCTGCAATAAACGTACGGGTGCAGGAATATTTTTGAATTAATGTTTTTGTGTCCTTTGGGTAGGTTTCTAGGAGTGGAATTGCTGAGTAATATGGACGCTCCATTTTTAGTAGTTTTGAGGAACCTCCACACAGCTTTCCATACTGGTTGGACCAGTTTGCATTCCCACCGGCAGTGTTTCAGAGTTCCTGTTTCTCCATATCCTCAACAATGTTTGTTGTTGCTTGTTTTTTTTAATATAAGCCATTCTCATTGGTGTAAGGTGGTATCTCATTGTGGTTTTGATTTGCATTTCCCATAGTACAAGTGATGTTGAACATTTTTTCATATACCTGTTGGCCATTTACATTTCTAGAGGAAAAATTTATCCTTAGAACTTCCCAGACCTTTCTTCTGCAACAACACTGTTCCCACCCAGGGTTAAGCTACAGTTTCAAAGGTTCCAAAGCATGAGTGGGATGGGTGGGGACTGTTGGAGAGCTATGTGACTTTTGGTACTTGATGCTGACAGGTTGTTTCTGAAAAGCTTATTGTGTCTGCTTGTAACACTCCTTTAGGTCCAGCTTCTTTCTGCTGCTCACAAGTTCTTCAGCGATGCGGGAATCTTGCAAAGCTGACTTGTTCTTCCTAGTACCGACATGCTATACCACTGCCTCCCTGCCATTGTCACTGGAGCACAGGATAGGGTTTCTGCTCCCATCCCAAATGACTTCCTTCCTAGCTCTTTTCCTTTAAATCGGGTTTTCTGTAAATTGAGAGGGTGGAGTCCTAGCCCTTTTCCTTTACTGTTTCTCCCACACCAACTATTTAAGCTTGAGCGTTCCTTCTGTGTTTTATTTCCTTGCAAACTTTAAATTTTCTAAGGGGGTTAAATCTTTTGGAAAACAAAGAACCTTCCCCTGAAGCAACGATTACACAACTGACTACCTATTTGAATGCTGAATGCAGAGAAAAAAAATAGATGGGGTGCGGGGAGCCCCTTAACATCCCACTCACTGCTGAGCATGGGGACGCAAACCTAAGGAAATATGCAATTAAACACATTCTATGCTTATACAAATCCCAGAACTTACAACACGATGTTGTAATTATTCCATTACTTTCACTCCAGCGTTTATTTTTGGGCTGCTCACGTCCCTTGTTACTTTCTCCAAGATCCTTTAAATATCCCTACACCAGACTTAACTATTTGGACAAAGCATGTATCAAAATTGGAGTATTAAAAATAACAGAACCGAGGGAAGCAGACCAAAACGCTGTTCCTTCCTCCTGTCACGGAAAGAATATACATATGTAGGGCGATTTGCCTTTTCTGTGAAGGAATGTTATCATTACAAATCAAGATATGGGATAATTTCAACTTGTATTAGAGGGAGGGGGTAATTTTTCCACGTATCTTTAAAGTATTATTATTTTGCTCTATTCCAAAAAGAAGAAAATAAACAGCAATAATACATGCATTTGAAATAAATTTCATTTCTCTTTAAAGTACACATTTTGTTGTTTTTAATTATCAATTTCAATATCGCAGGATAGAAAGTGCTTGAGTTTTTTTTTTTTTAGAAGATATAATAATGACTTAATGTACTTCATTTGTCTGCTGATACATGCAGCCTTGCTCTGGCAGCTGTCTGAGACAGAGCGCTTCCCTGGGAGGCACTTGCCTTGCGTTTATGTGCATATTAATGAAACTCTACAACTTTCCTAGTCTAACTTAAACACTTCGCTGCCACTTCAGCTGATTATGGTCTTGGATAATTGCCACAGTGAATCCCATATTTAGTGGAAACAAAATATATTGATGACAAACATGTTTCCTATCAAAAGCCAGAAAGATGGATCTGAATTCAGATTGTGCTGTAAAAACAAGTATGTAAACTCATTAGACAGATGAGATGTAAATTTACAGAGCCTGGGAAAAATGATGAGGACAGCTTCAAATCTGAGCGAATAGGCAGCGTCAGGCCTCATTATTGTAAAAGCTTGGCTAGAAAATAGATTTTTTGAGGGCATGCTTGCGTGGAGGTGAATATTAAATCATTTAGTCCTTTGGGAGGTGGCAGACTGAGTGCCCAGTAACTGTGGTGAAGCAGCTAATGGACTGGAATCACTGCCATCACGATTGTCATTTCTTGTTGTGCTTGTGTGCCAGTCTTGCCTAATCAGAGGGCTGAGCCAAGTCTGCAAGGCCATGGATTTTGTCTTTCTATGGGCTAGGTGTTTTAGGATGTTTGGGCTGCTAAAACAAATTACCATGGAATAAGGGCTTAAATAATACACATTTATTTCTCACAGTTTTGGAGGCTGAGAAGTTCAAGATCAAGGTGCTAGCAGGCCTAGTGTCCAGTGAGGACCCACTTCCTCGTTCCTAGAATGCCATCTTCTTTCTGTTCTCTCATGGTGGACGGGGAGAGGGAGTACTCAGCACTTACACCATTCGTGGAGACTCTACCTTCATGACCTAATTACTTTCCCAAAGACCCCTCCTCCAAATACCATCTCATTGGGGATTAAGTTTCAACATATAAATTTTGGAGGCACACAAACTTCAGTTTCTGGCAGTGGACTTAGAGTTCAAAAAGACTCAATTTTCACATACTATAGGTCAAGCCTCAGTTATATGTTCTGCATATATGGACATGTGCTATATAAGAACATTTTGATCAACAATGTGCTGCATATATGATGGTGGCCCCTATATATAGTCTAGGTGTATAGTAAACTTGCTTTGTGGAAGTATACTCTATGCTAACAATATCGCATATTAACATTGCATCTCTGGAGAAATTATCTTGAGTGATCTGGGCCAAGTGGGCCCAAGAGGGAGCCAGAGATGACACATAACTGAAGATAAGTCACTATGATTATGAAAGCAGAGTTGGAGTGATGTGACCCTGAGCCAAGGATGGTTGGCAGCCACCATCAGCAGAAGGAGGCACAGAAGCGGATCACCCTAGGGCCTTTAGAGGAACTATAGTTCTGCTGACAATCTAAGGAGACTGATTTTAGACTGCTGGCCTCCAGAACCATGAGAAACATATTCCCATTGCTTTAAGCCACTGAGTTTCTAGTAATTTGTTTTAGCAGTAATTGGAAACTAATCTGCCTTCCTTCAGGCAGGTGGTACGGTTCTGCCAGACTTAAATGGCCTTCTCGGGCACCATTTTGGTTAGGTGCAGTTCTGCCCTCCAATACAAGGTCAGAGCAGCCTGGTCAGTTATATGACCTGAAAGGCTGTAATAGGGGCCTCCCTGGTGGTGCAAGAGGTTAAGTCTCAGCACTGTGAAGCTATCAGCAGCCACTGCAGCACTATCAGCAGCCACTGCAGTTCGATCCCTAGCCAGGGAGCTGATCCACATGGCGCAGCAGAACTCTCCTGTCTCCCTGCTGCTCTCCTCAGCAGTGTATTTCAGTAGATCCGCCTGTTCTGCTCCCCACTCTGTCTCTGGTGAGTCCTCCCACCCTGCCACCCCCCACACCTCTGGCTTATACCGTAGTTCTTGTATGCGTAAATAAATAAATCTTCAAAAATAAATAAACAAAAGAATGTAATATACCAGACCCTACAAAATTAAGCAAAAGCAAGATGCTTGACTGCCCTGGGACAACGGGTAAACATCGAGAAGTATAACCGGGAATACCGGCGGTGGGGGCAGAGGGCAGGAGGCTGGGGTGGGGGGTGGAGGGGGTTGACTGATGTGTAACCGTGCGCCTCAGGGACTGATCAGTGAAATGCCTTCTTGATAAGACTGGAACCATGGCCGGGTATCTGGGGTTTGGTTTCGATTGCAACATAGAGTCATCAAGCAGATAAAAAATATCTGGTCAGCAGACTATGCCCCCTGAAGCCCTAGATGAGTTAAGAACATTTTCACTTTCACCCACCCTTTTCCTCCTACCCCACGTACTTGATATTGTATGATTATTCTATCAATTAAAAGGCCAGGATCTTGCTCGTTCATCAGCGTCCTGCATTGTGCAGCCTGCTCCATGACTCCCATTTCTTTATCAATATGGTGTTGCTGATGCAACAAGGTGGGGTTGGGCGCCTTTTACATGTCTGACCACACCAGCACTTGGCGTATCATAGCATTATGGCACTCCTTAGTAATTTCCTCTTTTAGTATATTTTGCCTTGCTTAATGGATGTTTTCTCAGTGTAGGGACCCCTTTAGTCTCATTCATTTTCGTAGTCCCATAGACCAGCACTATTCTTTGCCTATGGCATACACTTATTAAATAACTGAGAAATTTAAATTTATTGACATTTTATTACTTAAGCTTCCAATATTTCAAAATTGGTCTCTTAGTTTCTCAGAAGGAAGTATTTGTTTTCCATATTAATAATAAAGGGCCGAATTCAGAGCCTTCCATATAAGCTGCACCTTTAAAGCCAAAAGAAAAAGAATACTTCTATTGGTTATTAGCCTAGGTTTATGTAACTGACATTTGAGAAGTAATTTTATATTATAAAATTCTGGTGGTATTGATGGTCAGGACTTGTACTCTGAAATATGGTAACTTGGCATTTGAATATTTTAAGCTGAAGGAATTTGAGAAGTCTGCCAGTGCAGGGAGGATTCTCTGACCTCCCCTTTCTCCCCTAAAACAGGTCAAAAGGCCTTCATGGGAGAGATGCTCTCCTTGTAACTGCAGGAAAGGACCATCCTTATCTCTGAGGGGAGGGACATCCAAAAGAATAGAATAAACAATTTGATTGCTGTTTTCCCGAGTTTATTACCCTAAGCTCACACTCTTTGACCTCTCCCACTCCCACTTACACTTCACTCTTCATCAAAACTAACGTAAAAAACATTCAGGCTTAAACAGGCACATGTCTGATGAAAAGATATTCATCATCACTTATTTTTAGGAAAATACAAATAAACCACAATGAAATATCACCACATATCTGGGAGAATGACATTAAAAAGAAAAGAAAAAACAGGTATTAGCAAGGATGTGGGGAAAAGAGAACCCTGTATATTGTTGGTGGGAAGGTTAACTGGTGCATTCATTGTGGGAAATAGAGAACTCTTCAAAAAAAATGAAACATACTAATACCACATGATCTATCTCCTCCACTTCTGTGTATTCATCCAAGGAATCCAAGAATAAGAATTTGAAGAGATGAATGCACCCTTGTATTCATTGTAGCACTATTCACAATAATCAAGAAATAACCTTTGTGCCCTTTGACAGATGATGTGGTAAAGAAATTGTGGTACAGATGCCCAGAGGACTACTACTCTGCTGTAAAAAAGATATGACCCTGCTATTTGTGAAGACATGGATAGACCAAGAGTGTATTATACTAAGTGAAATAAACCAAATGGACAAACACCATATGATTTCACTCATATGGAAGACAAGGAAACAAAGCATAACAAAAACAAATTGAGATCATAAGAATAGAATGGTGGTTACCAGAAGTGAAAGGGAAAGGTTGGAGGGTAAAACGAGTGAAAGGGGTCAATTGTATGGTGGAGGATGGAAAAATAGACTTTTGGTAGTGAACAGAGTAATGCTGTACACTGATATATTACAAAACAATATTACTTGAACAAATTCCTTTAAAAAAAAAAACACTCAGGCATAACCATTTCCTCAGGTCTTTATTTCCTAATGAGCGCTCCTATGTCACGTAAACTTACATTAAACAAATCTGTATGTTTTTCTCTTGCTAATCTGTCCTTGGTTAGAAAGTCCAGTCAGGGACCTAGAAGGGTAGAAGGGGAAAGAACATTTCTCTCCTACAGTATAAAGAAGAAAGCCTATAAGTTTGACTATTAAACTGTGCAAATACTAGTGTTATTTAAAGTCTTTTATTTTTGCTTCTCTAAATGGGTTTCTGTCTCATCCTACCTTCCATATCCCCTCACCAAAAGGGAAAGTCCGAACTTCAGTTTAAACCCCAAATTTTACCCACATTCTTTTGCTAGTTTCCTCTCCCTCAGTTCCTCTTACACATACTTACTTCCCTACCTCCAACCTAAACTAGTGTCTATCCCAAGAATACATCACCTGGTGTTTTATTTGTTTGTTTTGCTGTTCCTGATCTTTTCTACATGTTACGTTTTCTGCCTTCATGACTCTTTCATTTGTGGTTTCCCATAACCCTTATCCTTCAAGGACCTGGTCAAATGTCACTTCCCCATTCCTGTGTTGAATGATTTGTCAGAAATATGATAGTGCTTAGTTTTGTCATGTATTTTTATAGTCACTTTTCATGTGTGCAACCATGTCTTCTCTTCTAGCATAGGAACGGAAGTAGAATGTTTGTTTTATTATGTTGCTTAAGATGTTCAACACATTGTATGATAAATTAGTAATACCCAGCAACTGCTTGAACAATACAAATTATTTACTGAGGAATTGATAGCTCAATAAAGCATGTCTTACAGCAGTACTGTTTGACTATAATGTTAACTAGTTCACCTCTTAGGAAACAGCACCCACATTCTCAGTCCATGAAATTTCCTTTTCTGAAGGGTCTTTTCCCCCTGAGTGTGATGTCAAGCTTACTTTGTTAAGCTATAACCTAACGAACCACACTTTATCTGCAAGTGAGAACAAAGGCTTTTATTTACAGTCTTTAAGGAACTGCAGTCTGGAGACACCACTGGACGAGAGCGTAAGTGCTCCAGTGTGAGGGAAAATGCAGCTTCTACAGGTAGAACTGTCTCCTATAGGTAAACCGATAAAATTCTTTTAAAAAGGGGAGAATAACATGCCGAAGGGAGGGATGCCTGTATGTTAGTGCAGTGGTAGTATTACAGGGCAGGGAGAGGGGAACCCCAGAACCCCCAGACTTGTCCATTCTGGGTTCTGCCATCTGCTGCATCAAGACAAAACATACTCTAGTGTGTAAGACTTTCAATGGAAAGGAGTTTAATACAATCAGTGTGCAACAAAGAAAAGACAAAGAATGTAGTTTCCAAATCAAGCACCCAAAGTTACCCATCCCCTTGTGGGTAAATGCCCAGCCAAATAGGGTTGGCCCAAAGCAGGTCCACTGAGGCCCAAAAGCCTGCCACAAGTCGAAGGCACCTTCTAGTGGGGACACATAGAAAAGGCTCAGAAACAGCCAGTCAAGTCTGAAAGGAAAAGAGCAAAATCAAAATCAAGATAAAAGCTGCCATTGTTAACCTCCCCATGGGTCTCTCACCCACAAATTTCAACCAGTCCAGGGCCAAAAAAGCAAGTACAGCTTCTCCACATGTCTGTCTGCTCCGCGTGCCTCCTCGGGGTCTCCTGGCTCTCCATCCTTTTTCCTTCCTTCCTCCAGTCTCTCTCCAGCTTCTCTTCCTCCCTGCTCAGCTACACACTTTTTTGGGTGGGGCAGGGAACCTGAAATTTCCCCTTTTCCTGGGGACCACCCTCATACAGTAGTTTGTCCTTTTTGAGGCTGAAGTGCAATAGTATTTATCAGTCTGTGAGAAGGCAACTTCGTCTTGCCAACACCCCTCCCCCCACCCAGCCCCAGTTCCAGGCCTCGGGATCCTGGTTTGCTGAGGTTGATTCTGCAGTGGAAGTCCAGGTTAGCAGCAGCCAGGAGTGCAGGTTCCTGTGTATAACTTCTATTCTCCTAGGGCCTCCTGGTTCCATTTTGGATATTCCATTTATCAATTTTAGTATTATGATTTCTTGGTCATCTCTAATGGAAGAAAAGAGTAGAAAATTTAGAATGGAGATGTCACAAGACCAGAAACTGGAAGTGGGGTAGAAATGATTAACATACTTGTTAAACCAGTGATAGAAATGAAAAATCCGGAGGGCCTCCCTGGTGGTGCAAGGGTTAAAGTCTCAGCGCTATCAAGCTATCACCGACCACTGCAGCAGGAGTTCCATCCAGGCCAGGGAGCTGACCCACATGGCACAGCAGACCTCTCCTGTCTACCTGCTGCTCCCCTCGTTATTTCAGTAAATCTGCCTGTTCTGCTCCCCACTCTGTCTCTGGTGAATCCCCGCACCTTGGGCCTATACCCCAGGTCTTGTGTGCATAAATAAATAAATCTTTAAAAAAAATGGAAACCCTCAGGTGCCAACTGCTCTAGCATGTGTCAGATGCTATAGAAAGAGCGTCACGAAGCACCGACCAGAGACGGGGATATGGCGAGAGAGGGCCATTTAGAGGATCTGTGGTCCTTACAAATCAACCAATCATAGCCTAGAAGAAATTAATTAAAAATAGATAAAAATTACACTAAGGAATGAACCCCTCCCCAAAGGAAGAACATTATATATACACTATCAATAGTACAATTTCTGCACTGGCAAAAGGCAGCCGCTCCCAAGCCTGCCCGCCTGGGTCTAAGCAGGCATCTCTTAACAAATCTCTCCCTTCCAGAGGCAGCTCTACTGCCCACCTGTGACTATGTGGGCGTTTCTTTTCACAAACCTTTCCACTTAGCAGTTCTTTCTGCCCTTTTATGTCTGTGCAAGAGTCCTTTTCTTTCCTTTTTTTTTAAAGATTTATTTATTTATGCATACAAGCTGGGGTACAGACCAGAGGCGTGGGGCAGCGACAGGGTTCACCAGAGCCAGAGTGGGGAGCAGAAGAGGCAGACTGACTGAAACACACTGCTGAGGGGAGCAGCAGCGAGGCAGGAGAGGTCTGCTGCGCCATGTGGGAATCTCCCCAGCCGGGCCAAACTCGTGTCTCTGCCAACTCCACAGCACAGCACCTAACCACTGTGTCACCAGGGAGTCCTCCCTTTTTTAATATAATAAACCTGCTCTTTTGGATATAACTAAATGTCTGTCTCGTGCTGCTGAAAAGGGAGCACTGGTGAAACATTTCTGAGAGGTAACTCAAGGATCCTGTTCTCTGAACCCAACACCTCTCCAAATTGACATCAATCTCCACAACTTAGCAGGTATATCTAAAATAGACACTGTAATAGCTCAGACTTTGGGAAATGTGCCAAAGTTGGGCTATGCTTTTATCTTTGTCTTGTTATGCCCCCAGGACCAGACTGTCCCCTATGGCGATAACTGACGGGAATGGGTGTTATCACTATTGTCATCTTGAGAGGAGGTAAACCCTGGGACAATGAGAGCTGAGTACTTCCTTATTCCCTGGGACTGGGAGCAAGTGGGACCCAAGTTCCCAGACTGAAGAAGCTTCAACTAGTTTTAGCGATGGGCTGAGCCGCTCCCAGACATCTGGAAGCATGCTGAGGACAATGGCCAGAGCAAGTGTCCAACTTTTACCATAGTATCTATCACATGGGTAGGGATGGTCTGCTTCTATCATAGTCAATCCCTGGGGAATTGATGGTGAAGTCTTCAGTTCACAGGAAGGTACATTTGACTTTGGGAATTATTAGTAAGCAGTCTTGGGAAGGTACTTTGGGGATGACATAAATTTCTGTTAATTTGAGTATGCAAGATCTTAAAGTTGGCGCACTTGGGAGCTAATTTGTGTGCCCTAAGTTAGTAAAGATAGATATTTTGACAGATATAATCGGCAGGGTTAGACAGCTTTCCTACAGGGTATAATGAGATTTCCTAACTCCTTCTCTCGGTGCCGCTAACAGATGATACCCCCTAACATTTCCTCTTCTTTTCCCAAAACTCACACAACACACATTTAGTGGCCACATGGTAAAATTCGACATAAGTAGACATAATTAGAACTGACATGTGTAACTCCGAAGTCCTTTCTAAATAAAAAGAAGATGCTTGCCTCGTGATATGTTTTTCCTCGCTTCATAGGCTAGTATACTGAGGTAGTGCTGACCTAACTTCAACCAGGAAGAATAATGCCCTAGTGCACTGCAGATGAAAAAGATGGAAAGAACTAGAAATCCTGAATGAACTCCTGGAGAAGGGCTCCCCCACTTGTTTGGACTCACGAGGTTGTTTGTGAGAGAAAAATTGAAGTCAATCTTTCTGAAGTCTCTTGTTCTTGTGGCTTTTTATTTTTACAGAGTTTTTATTCTAACTAATGTAGATATTGACATCTGTCATTACAAAGAACATAAATATGTAGCATTGCACTAGATGTTAGGAAGTAGGCAATGAAAAAAACAAATACTGGAGATTTTTGGAAGCTGATGAACTTTGTAATATTAAGTATGCATTTGGTAAAATTGTCTTCTGTAATTAGCTGGAAGGCAGACCAAAGATCTACGTAATCACAAGTCCTAGAGAAAATAGTTGAAAAGGTGCAAAATATTTGTATTTTGGCTGCTCTTTACTGCTTTTATGAGAAAGAAATGAGCCCCCGCAAGAATTGGCCAATTTGCAAGAAATGTTGGAAGATAACAGAAACCCATGTGATTGGAAAATCAACTTCTCTGAATCCCAGAAAAGCAAGAGATAAGGTGTTACTGAGTATGTTCCTTAAAGTCCTTCCATTAAAAGACTCTTTCTCAACCAAACAGATCAGAGTAAGTCTACTGTGTCAGATGGTCTCAAGAGAATTGCTCTTTAAGTGGGGAAGGCAGTGATGGCTAAACTCCAAAGCCAGGAAATAAGACTAACTTAAGAAATAATGCCCAGTTAAGAACTCTTGGTGGTTACTGAGATATTACATTAAACCAGAATCAAACAGACCACAAACCTCCCATATATTTGAGCAAATTCTATTGCTAAACCAACCACAGGTCTGTGATTGTTCAATCCTAATGCAATTCTCAGGCTCCTAAAACTTCTAGTAGGAAGTGGTCTAAAAAGAACTGGGCATCCTTGAAGGAGACCTCAGGAAAGAAATGTCTCCAAATTCAGATGTGGCCATGGAGGGCAATGGACAAGGGAGTACCACCCAGAGGCAGAGCCATGGACTCTGGGAACAATGGACATGAGAATACTTCCAGAAACCAGAACAAAGGTCTAACCAAGGAAATACTCCACTGTTAGAAAAGACCCTTCATACTCACTGCCCAGTAGATTATTTCATTGTTAAGGACCAGTGGCTGCTGGTCAAGTGCTTCTCTTTTCTGAGAAGAAATTTCTACTGTGTACCTCTTGTTTGATCTGGCACTATTTATTGAGGATGTGTTGTATGGATGGGTGAGGTGGGGGATGGGATTTAATGGGGGTGGGGGCAGGAGTGACCTGGTGACATGTCAACTAGGAGATGCCTCCAGATTTAGTGGAAGGACTGTAGTTTGCCCAGATCATGGACTTTTAAGTTTCAGTAGCTGGATGGGGAACCCATCCCTTTGAGGGGAGGGGTCAAAGTGCGAGAGGGAAGAAAATGGTATATACAGAACTTTGGGAGATCAGAAGGGGTGGCTTTGGGAAACTGCTACTTACTCCCAGCTCGCTTTCCTCTTTGCTCTGGACATTTACTCATTTTGGCAAGTAGAAGGTGAGCTGGGATGGTCTGTGTTATTTTGAGATAATTTTCAAATTAATCACAAGCGTCTTTCTCTGGATTTTGGCTTTCTCCCTCTTCTCATAGACTATAATTTGGATGTTAGGATACCTAGCTCAAACATCATGGGTGAAAACAATACCTTTGGAGGTGGAGGAATAGCAATTAGAAAGAACTTGTATCCCTGACCTATATAGGCCTCTCTAGCTCATCCTGGCATATTATACTTGAGAAATGCCTTCTTATTTAAATCACAGTAGTTTGAAAACTCTTGTTATAGCAGCTTAATCTTTGTCCCAACTAATATCTACCTCATACTGGCTTCACATGTGAAGGTTTATTTTTTTTATTTTTGAAAAAGATTTATTTTATTTATTTATGCATACAAGAACTGGGGTGTAGGCCAGGGTGTGGGGATGGTGAGAGGATTCACCAGAGACAGAGTGGGGAGCAGAACAGGTATATCTACTGAAATACACTGCTGAGGGGAGCAGTGGGTGAGACAGGAGAGGTCTGCTGCACCATGTGGGAAGCTCCCTGGCCTGGGATTGAACTCGTGCTGCAGTGGCTGGTGGTAGCTTGATAGCATTGAGACTTTAACTCCTGTGCCACCAGGGAGGCCCCTGTAAAGGTTTATTGAGTGAACACATGAAAGTTATTCTGTATTATACCTGACAGTTTTCATTATACTGAATGTTAGATGTCTAGACTGCTTTAGGCACGGGTACTTTTCTCACAATATTACCTCAGTGGCCACTGCCACAGGTTGGAGAAACTAGGTGTCAGCCCATTTGGGCTGCTATAACTAAATACCACATATTGGCTAACTTATAAAAAACAAATATATTTCTTGTAGTTCTGGAGGCTGGAAGTCTGGGATCAGGGTGCCAGCCAGCATGACTGGGTGAGGGGTTTCTCCTGACTTGCAGACTTCAATGTGTGTGCTTGTTACAGAACGTGTTACTGTGAAAGACTGAACAGTGTCACAGGGCAGTGGCCTTGGGAATGGGTGCCATTTTCCCTGCCCATGTGACAATTCCACCTATGTCAGGAACTGAACTTTCCTGATTGGGGGCAGCTGGAAAGTAGGAAAGAGTGAAGTGGATATATATTAAAGGTAGGACAAAGGGAAGGGGAGCTACTTGGAGGAGAAACTTGGGGAGAAACGCTTGGAGAAGAAATATGTGGATGAGAGATATTACACTAGAGAGGCTAATGCTGGGACTTCAACATTTTGGCAGAGACAATGGAAGCCGTTATCTTGGTCTTGTGATGGATTACATGGCACATTTTAAATTTCAGGTCTCTCTGTCCCAGCTCTCTGGGAATTGCCTATCCTTTCTTGCCCCAAAGTGCCTTAGACTTGTGGCAAGCTTTCGGGCCTCAATTGCGTTGGGCTGAGACTGTTTGGGTATTTGCCCACAAGGGAATGGGTAATTTTTGGAGTTTGCTGTAACTTGAAAACCTTTCTTTTCTTTTCTCTCTCTGTCTCTCTGTCTCTCTCTCTCTCTCTATGTAATCAGTTAAAGATATTTCACACAAAGAATATGCTTTCTTTGTCTTTGTGCATATGGATGGTCAAACACTTAGCATGTGCACCCCTTAACAATTTGGGGTCCCTGGGTACTTCTTGGTCATATACCTATACCTCACATGGTGGAAGGGGCTGGAGAGCTCTGTTTGTGCTCTTTTATAAGGGCACAAGTCCCACTCATGAGACCTGGCCTCCTAAAAACTATCACCTAAGAAGTTAAGTTTCCAACATACCAATTTTGAGAAGAGGCACAAACTTTCAAACTATAGCAATAAGTGAACATAACCCTGAAAGCCCATTTTTGAGTATGAAGAGAGAATGTTGAGAAGATAAAGTGCTCTGTGGTTTTCCTTGCCATGGTTCTCACGTCTCTGTCAATTGATTCCAGGCTGAATTGCCAGTCCTGCAGCTGTCACCACTGTGACTTTTTTTCTTTCAGAGATCTTAATTTAGTTCCTAGTGATTTCTTCTGCACATCTAGGTAATTTGCAAGCATAATGAAAAAGATCAATGTGAGTTTCCTTTAAACCCCCAAACCTCTAAAATATATCAAAGATTAGGGAGAAGATATCATTTAAAATCCCGCTACTGCTGGCTCCCTCTCTGATTAAAATCTGCTCACAAATGTCTCCTCAGGACTGCTGCACACGTAAGGTCTGGTGAGACCCATGAATCCAACCATTATTAGAAAAATCAGTAGATCACAGTCTACCCATTGCCTTATTTACATTTCTACATCCACTGTGTTCCCCTCATTTGTTATGAATTTTCCTGGTGATGGGAATTATGGAGAAGAGGTGGGCCTCCTGTTTGGGATCTTTCAAAAGAACACTTCCATATTTCTTTTCTCAGAGTGCCTCTAGCTGTTTATTCTTACCTTTGCCTTAAAGGATGAGGACATGACATTAATTGGTCTGTGACCAGGGAATGAATACTAGATCATTCTCAAGTCACATGTTTATGTACGACTACCACTTAATAATCGTCACCCTGGTCAGAAAGAAAATTGTTAGGTATCCAAAGTCTCTGAGTGCACGTCAGTTGTTCTGATTTTCTAACAACCTGGTTGATAAGTAAAGCTTTGAAAGGAGATTGCAGTGATAAGTTACTGACAGAATGACTTGGAATTGGGGGTGTTCCTACTTGGATTTTCCCTTGCTTACATATTTAGGATGAGGCTGCCTATTTTTGAATTAGACCAGACTCCCCTTCTTTCCCATACAGAGTTTAGTTTAATATTTTACTCATATTCACCTGACATTTGGCTCATTGCCCATCCCTGCTCCTATTTTGGTGACAAGTATTTATAGCAGTCCCATCTGCTCATAAGTTCCAGTGCATATCCCCCTCCAGTTTTTCTTCTTCCCTTTCCAGGTAAATACATAGCCTGTATGATTATTCGGCTTTATGCTCCGTATCTTTGTATGACACAATTTTTATGCTTACATGCAAATAAGCATTATCTAATAATAAAAAGTGGTAGCTGTACTTGAATCAAAAGCTTTGATAATTATACAATCTTTAAATTAATTAATGAGCCAAAGGCAGCTAAACATTAGCATTTAGAAAGATCTCTACAGCATTAGCTACTAATGAGTTCATATAGATCCATCGTGCAACCCATTTTAGAAAGCACAGACCATATTTAATCATGTTCAATCAGATCTAATATTGAAATTATGAACACAAGGCATTGTTGAGTGTGAAATTACCATAGAATTTTAATTGTTAAACACATTTCTTGTTGCTACTCCTAGATGAATGATAATTTGAGGAGGAAGTAGGTAATCTGTATATAGTGGGCTGTTTACAGAATAATAAGGAACATTAAGGTGTTCTAAGTTGAGCATTCACATACAAATTCTAACTTCATTTGCCTCAGCTGCTTCTAAGCTTCTACTGCCCTCAGGCAAGAAGAGTGTGCTTTTTAATTTTTCCCTCTTTCTGTAATTTTTTTTGAAAGAACATAAAGAATATTAGAGATAATGCTATTTCAACAATCATACAACTTAAAAAATTGAAATAGAATAATAATACAGAAATACACCCATCCCTGCTCCTCCCAGCTTTCTTTACTTACTAGCTACTACCTACACACTTATCCTGGTTTCTAAAAACATTGAAGAGTTTTGCCTATTTTGGAGCTTCATGTAAATGGAAAAACGTGTGTGTGTGTGTGTGTGTGTGTGTGTGTGTGTGTGTGTTTATGTTTTGTGTTCGGCTTCCTCTGCTTAACAGATATTATATTTGTAATATTCATATTGTTTCATGTCTGTAGGGTAAATGTAAGTTATCAGGTTTTTCTGCCCTCCCGCCATTGGCATCAATGGTAAACCCCTGCGGTCCTGATACTGGGCAAATGGGGCTTCAAAATTGCCAAAGGCAGTGCCCAAATTGCGTACTGGTCACTCTCTTGGTTCTGCACCCGTACACACAATTGCGAGACTACTCAGGCTTAGGAAACAATAACAATGGGATTTATTTAACAAACAGGGGAAAGCAAAGAATTACTAAAGTCAACATATGGCCATTTACCTTACTTAAAGCAATGTCTAGTCCTTTAAATCCCAGAAAAGTAACAAAGGTGGTGTCTTCCTGCCACTGCTGATGTGGAGCTCCTCTTCCAAACAATAGGCCACATTTCCAAAATGGTGTCTTCCTGCTTCTGCAGACGCACACCAGCCAGAGTGTAGGTCAGGTTCCAACTCATGAGGATGACACAGAGCACAACTTGGAAATGCTCCCGGAGCTGCCGTGGCACCCCAGCACAGCGCCAGGCCAACAACACTGCAAACAGTAACTACAGTGGCCAGAGGCCCAGCAGACTGCACTCACACATTTTAGCAAGTCGCCCGCTTCAGGCCTCTGCCTTCTTCCTTCGGCTGCAGTAAAAAAAACAAAACTGGGAGCAGTTTCTATCACTCATCTACTTGCAATGCCTCCAAAGTCGCTGGTTCCAAAGTCACAAAGATTCCAAAAATGCTCAGTCTATATCCTGGAGGCTCAAAAACTTCTGGGGTAGTTAGAGCTACCTGTAAAATAAACAGAAGTGAAAAAGCAATCATAGTTTTCTGGCATTTTGTCTAATTATCCTTTTCATTTTTAACTGATTTCTACATGGGATAGTACATGAGCTCGGTTGGTCCAAATCTTCCCCAGCCTTCACAATTAAAAATGCTCACAGGCAGAGAAGAGTGTCTGCTCCAGGTTTTCTTCCATCATTCCGCTGGAAGAATAAAAACTTGATTTCTAGAAGTTGAGCATGAATGCATCCAGATCTCCAGGTGCTGGTCTTGGTGGCTGTCTTGCAAATGATAGATGGCCATGGTGTCTGGAAGCGACTGCAGCGTTGTTATTTGTTTTGAAAGCGTGCAGACCAGGGCTACAAACCACTCAAGTATTAGGTTACAGTAAATACCAATAAAAGGAGGACTATGGTGATGGCTCCATGGGTGAAACAGGTGGTGGGTAACTTATGGGGAACACACAATAATGTAAAAGATGCCTTTATGTTTGTGTACTATATGTCAGCTTGCCTCAAAATGATCTTTTATTTACCAGTGAGAGAGGCAAGTTAATTCTGTAGTAACAGGGAGTTTAATTTGTTATCTAGTCAGAAGGAAACTGTGGAAATGGAAAACTATATCAAGGGTTTCTGTTCCTTTTCTATGTCTTATTTTGCTTCTCAAAGTACTAGCCACTATTTGACCTCTGCCAAATAGCTCTACAAATTTGGAGAACATTTACGTTTTCCAATTTAGTCCCATCTGTTTTTAATTTCATCCCTCAAGTACTCTATTTGGTGAATTCCATAATATATTTAAGTTCATCAAGTTACTTTATTACAGGTATTTGAGAAAGTCAAGTTAAAATTCAATTTTTCAGTTGCATTAACCATATATCAAGTGTTCATTCTTGGCTACTGAGGTAGTACAGATATAGAATACATCCACTTTTTCAGGAAGTTCATTGGACAACCTTGTCTTTTCATTCACCCGGTAAAAGGTAAAAGAAGAATGTAGAAGGCAGGTTTTCCTTTAAAAAATCTTGTTCAGGATATGACACATCACTTCTTGCATTTCATAGGTGGAAAAAAGTCTTTTGCACTTCTACTTAATGGGACCTGGTGTCTTAGTTCACTTGGGTTGCTAAAACAAAAATACGACAGAACAGGTGGCTTAAGCAACATACAGTTATATTTCAAAGTTCTGGAGGCTAGAAGTCTCAGATCACTGCTGAGTTGGTGCTGGTGAGATGGCTGTCTTTTATGTTGTCCTCACATGGTAGAAGGAGTGAGAGAGATCTTTGGGGTCTCGTCTATAAAGGCACTAATTCCATTAATGAGAGCTCCACCCCATCACCTAATAACCTCCCTAAAGCTCCCCTTTAAATACCATCCCATTGGGCATTAGGTTTCAATACCAAAGTTCAGTTTATAACACCTGGATAATAGTTCTATGGACATCAAGGACTCCATTTTAGCTAGCAGGTAGTCATTTCCACCACACTGAACAAATTTAGTTATACAAATATGACCTAGAGGTAAGGCCTTTGCAAATAGCCTTAGAGTCAACTAGATTTGCCCCCTACCCCCTAGGCAGGGAAATACATATTGTTTCTCCTTGCTTCTCAGTCTTTGGACTTAGACTGAATTATATCATTACCTTTCCTGGTTCTCCAACTTGCAGAATACAGATGGTGGTGTTCTTGATCTCCATAACCAAATGAGTCAATTTTTAAATTAATCTCTAATGTATACCTCATATATCCCACTGTTCTGTTTCTCTGGAGAACTTCAATATGGTCACACTACTATGTAAGTACTCAAATGAAATATTAATATTGATAATATGTAAAATGAATGGAAATCTATACAGAAAATATTTAAAATTCAGTGAATAAATGATTAAAGAATATGAACAGATATTTTACAAATGGAGAAATACAATAAATGAATCTTTCCTGTTCTCTGTGGGATAGAAAGCTATTTCTGGCTTCCTCTTTTGTCCAGTCCTTTCTGTGTGGCCCATTTCTGCTGAGGAACTAAGAGGAAAGAGGTAAGTTGGTTTTCCTGCTAAAAGAGGAAATTTTTTATTGCAGTGAAATTTTAATTAAAAAATTTTACTTATATATATTTTACATCATTGTTCATTTTTGTACAACGTTTGCTTTCTCCTCTCAGGTGTAGTCTCTGTAAAATTTCCGCCACCAAGTCACCCGTGCACCGTCACCATAGTCCCTTGTGCTCTTCCCTCCCCTGTTTTGATTCCTCTCCCTTCCCATCTCCTGCAGAATGTCTCTGATTTATAGTTGCCTGTTAATTTTGTTTATTATTTGATTTTTTTCCTGATCCCTTATTTGGTTCCCCTATATTCCTCCTATAAGTGAAACCATCCAATTATTTTTTCTTTTTCCTTCTAGCTTATTTCACTGAACACAAATCCTTCCAGCTCCATCCATGTTGTGGTGAATGGAATGAGTTTATCTTTTTTGATTGCTGAATAGTATTTCATTGTGTATATATACCACATCTTTAAAAGAGAAACCTTTAAAACAAATGCCACAGATTTCTAGCCAGAGATTTCTAGTAGTCAAAAACTTTAGACTAAAATGTTCATAAAAAAAAGAACTCTAAGTTCTAATAAAACCCAGAGGAATGCTTTAATAGGTGATATTTATCATATGAGCCATAGCAGATTGATGAATATGACTTTGAAAAGCTGTGCAAGGTGATAGTTGTACAGTGGCTTTAAGAAATAATCATTTTTTTCTTCATGTCATTTTTTGTGAATTTTTTTTTTGTGTGTGTGAAAGGAGAAAATTCAAATAAGTGGGGGAGATTAAGATTCTGGGCTCTGAAGTCAAACTAGCTGAGTTAAATCCCAGTCCTGCCTCTTACCAGTGTGACCTTGGGTAAGTATTTTAACCTCTCTAAACCTTAGGTTCCTCATTTGTAAAGAAGGAAAATAATAGCCCTCTCGGGGGGTTTCTGTGAATATTAAATGAGGTCATGCTTGTAGAGTGCTTAGCCTGCATCATGAACTCTCAATTAATGTCAGTTATCATTTTTATTACCCATAATCCCACCATTTAGAGATTGCTGCTATTAATGTTTTGATGTATAGAGGGTCCTAATAATATGTCTATTTATTATCTGAGTCACAGCAGTTACAAAGATGTTAGAATATAGCAGCATAAAATGTTCACTAATTAATGGACCAATTATGAGACATCTGCTCACATATATCCCTTCTTCCTTAATCCTGTGACCAATTAACATCCGATGTTCCAATACCAAAACAAGGTAAAGTGAAAAGTGAAACTGTGGATCTTGCAAAAAATAGGGGATTTCCTTTAAGAGATGTTGAGGACTTAGAGTGGGAAATGAGGATTTGGCAGAGTTAGACCAGTTAACAATTGAAGAGTGGACAATCAGCCAAGACAGTGGCATGATGCACCCTTCAAAAGAGTCTAATTTAAATATCAAAGAACTATAGAGCCTCTTGGGAAAAATGAGGAAGCCCTCAAGTATTTCTGCAAAAGAGACTTGTTATCCTTGCCTAGTAGATAGGAGCTAATTTTGTTAGACACTTTTTAAGACCGATTATTTCTTTTCAGTAGCTCCATCTTGCTACGCCCATGTCCATCAAAGTGTAACTTCTAGGCTGACTTTTCCAGCATCAGCCAATCCTGTAAATATTGATTTAGAAGAAATCAAGGTCTGCAGTGACACCCTTTTGTATTCCCCTTATTTAGAGAGGGGCCTTCTTTATCAAGAGAATTGTTGGATCTGCAGAAATATTACATCTTTTTTAAAAAATTAAGAACTCGGGCCTCCCTGGTGGTGTAGCGGTTAAGCGCTGCGCTGTGGAGCTGTCGGCAGCGGCGACGCGAGTTCGACGCCC